>JARPMJ010006369.1:0-53300 GCA_033366665.1 Phoxinus dragarum
TCAAATACAGCATAATAAGAAAAAGGTTGTGTTGTAAAAAATATTTCCAAGTTGCTCATATAGGGGAATGAGGGAAGCTGATGCATACCAGCCTTGTAATCTCCACAAGGGGTATCCTTGTGTAAGAAGTTACATGACTCTTTTTAGAGAGATGGGCTGAATAGGTCACTGTGTGTTCTGTTATTTGTTGGGAGATATGGGTATGCCAGGATTAGATGGAATCCCTGGTGTCAAGTTTTGTGGCACATGTTGTGCAAGATTTAATCAGTTCACAAGATTGATTATAAAAATATCTATACTAAGTACAAGTTCCATTTAAATAATGGCTACATTTTTTTAAATCAGTAGTTTATCTCATTATTATAAGTCAAATATAAAATATCATGGCCATATCATTTAATATCATAAAGTGCACATTTGTCCTCCTATGTTATTTGATCTATAAAAAGTTATATGCCCATGTCCTTAGATGATCTGTTGTGTTTTCAGTGTTTGTATTAGGCCTAAAGCTGGGAGTGAGTAATGTTTATTTTAAATGGATAAATTCCATGTTCATTACTCCACTGGTCATGTACAGTAAGATGTAAGTAAGATGGCATAAAGTACAGGGTATCTGTAACAGGGCACCTTAATTTAACCCCAGATGTGATCTGATCAAGCTGGACTCTTTGGTACACCCTAGTCCTTGTGTTTCTACCCTTTATATATTTAACGCTGCTTAATTTATTTTCCATCAGGGTGACAGAGGTGAACAGGGTGAGAAGGTAAAATACGTTTTTATTCAAACTGATAATATGTCAGAGGTGTTTTGTTATGCATGTTTTTGATTTCTGGGGATCAGCATAATTCTGTTGCTTCAATATATGGAAAAAACATATAAATATTGAATTCATTTATTTTTTGATAGAGCAACATAAAAGTAATCTTATATCAGTGATTAAGGAATGCAAGAGTAAACCTTTGAAAATATCTCGGGTTACTTGACTGTAACCCTGTTCCCTGAAAAAGCGGGGAACGAGATGCTGAGAGGAAAACGTCTTTGTTTGATCAGTTGTGAACATGTGTGGCAAACATGCCAAAGAATTTGGCTTAAATAACCTCTGATTATGACCTCATCAGAATGCGAACGTCAGAGGCTATAAATAGACACGTGGCAGGTGTACTCATCAATCATTTTGTCTGAAGAACGTCCTAAACACGCCCTCAGTACTGCAATGAAGCACATCATCTCATTCCTACTTTTTCAGGGAACAGGGTTACAGTCAAGTAACCCGAGACGTTCCCTTTCAAAAGCTACTCTCAATGATGCGCTTGATTTAAGTTATATGGGAATGAGAATGCCAACGCCGCAGCACTGGAAGTGTCTGGACCCCTCAAGTTTGTGTAGTGTGTGCACACAAACACGAGAAAGGCCTCAGACATGAGCTTGGGAAGTCAAAATCTAAGGACGTGTGAGCCCAGAGTAACATGAACATCCAAACTATAAACGAAAGTAAAAGAAAGCAGCCCCTCACGGATGATTGCTGTCACATAATAAAACATAAACAACACAACATAAATCGAGGCCTGGCCTCTCTTGTCCTTCACCGTCGTCGCTCCTCCTTTATGCTTCCGCTCCTCCGTGAGAGATACGAGACCGGTGCTCATCAGCAATCACGCCACCGCCCTCACGCCGTTCTTCCACGGCCCTCTGCCTCGTCCTGCTCGCCATAAGCACGAACTGGACACAGAAAGTGAAGTCACTCCTGCTCCGGCGTCAGAAGCATGACCAGCACTGACTCTAGTGGTTCCAATGGGTTGTTGACTAGCACCTCAAGGACCACAGCTAAGTCTCATGAGGGAACTTTGACTCTTAAGGGGGGGCCTCAATCGTCTAGCTCCACGAATGAAGCGGGCGATCAGAAGGTTTTTCCCCACTGAAACCAGCGTGGAAACTTCCCCACCAGCGTGGCAAGCAAAAATAGTGGCCACAAATACTCTGAGATTAGAAGCACAAACCTGCTGATAGCTTTTCCTACAGAAACTCCAGCATTAAAACAATCTGGCAGTGGACTGGGTCTGCACGATGTATAGTGCACCACCTTTCAAAGGGTTCAAAGGGCGCGCCAATTAAGGGCGTACATTCTTCTGATGGAGGGAGCCCTAGCACTCAGAATGGTCTCTAATACATCCGCTGGAAGTCCAGCATCTCTTAGCCTGTCCCACTCAAGTTCAAACATGAAGATTCCATAGCTTGGGCCGGGAATGGAATATTGTCCCCTGAGACAGGAAATCTCTCCTGTTTGATATCGCCCAGGGCGAGCCGGCGAGGCAAGATACTTTTTCTGGGAACTAGTAGAGGAGTCAGCGAGAAGTAAAGGGGACATTGCGCTGTTTCTTGTGAAGCAAAGAGGTCCACCGTAATATCGTAAAATCCCCTTTTGTTTGAACTTCCGTCTCGACAATGAATCTGCCCCCACATTCATGTTTACGGGAATGTGAATCGCCCTGAGGGAAAGGAACTTGTCCTGAGCCCAAAGCAGAACCTGCTGTGCAAGTTTTTTCAAATTGTGCGAACACAGTCTGCCCTGGCGATTTATATAAGTGACTACCGCAGTGTTGTCCACACACACCAGGACATGGTAGCCTCTTAACTGGTGGAGGAAGTACTTCAGGGTCAGAAATACAGACATCAATTCAGGCAATTGATGTACCAATAGAGATGACAGCCTCTCCAGACCCTTTGGGCTGAACGGCCATCTAAAAGCGCACCCCAGCCCGTCAGGGAAGCGTCTGTCGTTAGCATCCTGCAACGACAAAGCGCACCTAGAGTGGGACTCAAGGTGAGGAACCAGGGTCTGAGCCACATAGAAAGGGTACGAAGCCTGCAGCACGTAAGCCTTACCATAAACATGGATTTTAGAAATGGCACAAAGCACTCTGCCTGTGTCCTTACACTTATTTGCCTCTGGGGATTGTCCCTTGGATAAAATCCCCTGGCACTGAGCCACAGCTGAAATGGTCTCATGTGCAGAAGGCCCAAATGTATCACCATGGACACAGCTGCCATAAGACCTAGAACTCTTTGAACATCATGAAAGTAATTTCCTGACCTAGCCTAATATAGCTCAGGGGGTTTAAGATGGATTCAACAGCTGTGCCCGCATGGTGACCAAGTCCCATACAACCCCTAAATACGTTGTCCTCTGCGCAGGAGAGATAACCCTTTTCTTGGCGTTGAATCTCAACCCCAGAGATACAAGATGAGCGAGGACGACATCCGATGACATCTGGTACGCCTGCCATAGAGTGCAGAGCAGCACCAGCAGGACGCGCTGACTGAAACGCCTTCCTTACCAAAGTGAATGTTGTTTAACACGGCTTGGAGGAGAGCGCTCATTTTTTAAGTGTCGATAAGCTCCCAAGATAGCCCATGAGTGTCTCTTCCAACAGAGGCATCATCATATAACCACGTGCCCTTGCACCCATGAAAGTCAAATAAGTCGACGTCGAGGGCACAAAGACACATGAAGAAGGGGAGAGTCTGGCTGTAATATGTCTGGCTGTAATCTGGCCAGTGCACGAGTGACCACCTCGAGGTGACATTTGGCAGAGTTTTGTAGAAGTGACATAAATTAAGGAAGTTGAACAGAAAAAAAGTTAAAGAAGGTTGAGTTTATGAAAAATGTACAATGTTAAAAATTGTATTATTCATATTTTATATAAAATATATATTTTCAAAGCCTGGAGGACTCTAAAAATGCAAAAAAATCAAAGCCAAAAATCTGAACAAGTTGTGTTTCAAATTTTAGGTTGATATCTCAAAAAACAAGCTTTCAATAAGATTTTGTTTGGGCGCAGTACCATACTTTTTCACTAGTTGATATTACTGCCCATATAAGGGCGGTAATTGTTTAATTGTTTGAGTGATCTGAACCATTATTTGTACAAATTTCATACAATTTATGAAGTATAGTAATATTCAGAAGTATAGGATCGTTTGGCAAAAGTTTGGCAGATTTTAAAATGAATTCAACCTCTAAGAAACACAAAAAGAACACTTATGTGCATTATAGCTTGCTGCCACATCACAAATGGTGAATCTATTCTTTTTTTCTTTATATTGAAAACATTTTCGGACCTTTGACCTTTCGGACCTTTGAAAAAAATGTTCATCAATATTTCAAAATAAAGGTCTGAACACGCCTTAGGAGTATGAAAATATTCTTGTTGCAAATTGATAAATTACGGCTCCTCTGTCATTTATTTTGAAAATCAGTCACCAAATATGTAAACTAGATATTGTAAGCTTTCAAATTATATATAATTTGTCAAGATTAGTTTAGGTTTAGTATAGGATATTTCTATTTTAAATGTGTAATGGCTGGGGGCACAATAATATGTGTATTGTAACTAATATAATGATATATACTTAAAATAATTGTGTAAGTAGTAAAACAATGCAAATGCAAACGGGGCAACAACAAAACATTTTTTTAAACATTTTGAGTCCCCCTCCCTTGCCTCACAGTGCTTTGGTCCACTGCTAGTCGAAAACTAAGCAACAGCACTGAATTTGTGTCTCTGAGAAACACACCGAGGTGTTTCATGAATCAGCTTTTTAAACGAATCAGTTGAATCTCAATGACTCACTCATAACAGGGACTTGCTGCCACCTACTGGTGGTTTTAATTTCATACTTAAAGTATCTTTTCATGTTTTTAAACCATTTCAAATATCATTATTCAACGTTTTATGTTTAAAACACCAAAACATTTATGTCATTACACATTACACATATTATTGTGGCCAGCAGCCATATCACCCTGTAGCCCAAGACCGGTTGCCCACTGAAGCTAAGCGGGGCTGAGCCTGGTTAGTACCTGGATGGGAGAGTCCTGGGAAAAACCAGGTTGCTGCTGGAAGAGGTGTTAGTGAGGCCAGCTGGGGGCGCTCACCCTGTGGTCTGTGTGGGTCCTAACACCCCAGTATAGTGATGGGGACATTATACTGTCAAAAGAGCGCCGTCCTTCGGATGAGACGTTAAACCGAGGTCCTGACTCTCTGTGGTCATTAAAAATCCAATGATTAGGAGGCCATGATGGACAGCGGCCACTGGGCAAATTTGGCCAGGATGCCGGGGTTACACCCCTACTCTTTTTCGAAGGACATCCTGGCCAAATTTGCCCAGTGGCCGCTGTCCATCATGGCCTCCTAATCATCCCCATACACTGATTGGCTTCATCACTGTCTCCTCTCCACCAGTAAGCTGGTGTGTGGTGGGCGTTCTGGCGCAATATGGCTGCCGTCGCACCATCCAAGTGGATGCTGCACATTGGTGGTGGTTGAGGAGATTCCCCCTTCTTTGTAAAGCGCTTTGAGGTCTCAGATAAAGCGCTATATAAATGTAACAAATTATTATTCAATTATTATTATGTCTGTTCAAATACAGCTTCTGTGTTTCTTCTCCATTGCAAAGATTCTGTTGATACTTATTTAATTTGATTAGTAACAGCCCTATTGTGTCTTATTATTATAATTTAATATGATTAAATGTATGAAATTGACACAAAAGATGATGCATGCATATGATTAGGTTTAAATTAAATGTATAAAAGTAAAAATGCCAATAAAAGGTAAAAATCAATTGAAACTTATTGGAAAACGTATTTTTTTCTGTAAAATATTTATTATTTCAGAATTAAATGCAGCCAATGAACAGTCAGACAAGATGTTGATACAAGCATCTAACTTCTCAAATCAGATAAGTATTAATCATTTCTCAGAACTAAATGCAGCTAAATATCCATCTGACAAGTAAAAACGATCTGGATGAAAGGCTGAATATAGTCATTTTCATATTAGAGCAGTTTCAACAAAGAATCATAAAATCATCGCTTGCAAGCACACAATTCGTGTGCACGCATTTATAGGAACAAGAGAGAAAGGGAATCTCCCATCTGCTCAGTTCCCTCGCATTATATACATATGTAGCGGTCCCGTAATCCATGCGTTGTCTCGGCAGACGCAAGATCCAAGCCACTAGATTCTTTAATGATAAGATAATCTATGTCCTCAGTCTGCTCTGCAACTCAGTCCTTGCATTCGCCATTCTCTCGACAACTAACTCCTAATAAAAGGGTATAGTTTGAGTGGAAAGTGTTCCAGCACACACAGTACACAATGTATAAACACTTGGGCTGTCAAACGATTAAAATATTTAATCGCAATTAATCGCATTAATGTCATAGTTAACTCGCGATTAATCGCACATTTTTATCTATTCTAAATGTCTCTTGATTTCTTTTTGTCCCATTTTTTTTCTCTCATTTTAATGCTCTTATCAACATGGAAAAGTGGATCGGCTTGCTTTGAGCAAATGTTTTTTATTGAAAACAAGATTGGCATATACTGTGTTCAATTCCACACTAACATTCTCACTTGGAGCAAATAATCTCTCACACAATGTAACACTGTCCATCAATAAAAGGGTGACAGAAATACTGACGAGGTAACGTTACTGATAGTGACGAGTGTGCTGAGATCGCATCAGCGGTGTGTGTGTGTGTGTGCTTGGCCATCAAGTGGTATTTCAGACTGGACGTGCTGCGATGATAGCTCAGTTCACAACGACAAAACACACAGATCACTTTGGTCTTGTCAACTAACCCATTTGGCAACTTTTTAAAAGTAAACTTTCCAGTCAGAATCTTATTGGCATCCATTTCGGCGTCTCGCGCTCATCATTCATCCACTCAAAACGTAACGTTAAAGAGGGTCGCACTCCGGACGAGAAGCGCAGCGTCGCGTATTTAAAATCCGAACAAATTATTCTCTATGAGTGTACACACACCGGCGGCACCATTCTGCGTTTTTATTGCTGGCCATATACCGAGAAAGTGCGCGTCCGATGTGCGAAACGAGTTGTCCTGACGCGGCTCGGCGCTGCGCTTCTCGTCCACTCTTTGGCGCCTCGCAAGCCCAAACAAGTGTGTGCGACGCGCCTGTTGTTTTGTTTCTGGTCTAGCTAGATCCGGTGTGGTGTTGTAGTTTTAATAACGTTACTAGTTGCTGCAAAAGCATGTGAAAAAAACTACAAAGTTTGCTAGGCGTTAATCTCGCGATAAAAAAATTTACGCCGTTTACATGGGTTTGCGTTAACGCCGTTAATATGGCGTTTAACGGACAGCCCTAATAAACACAATAATTATTTGTAGCCTCTTGACGTGTGCATTCCAATGACGCTTTATCGGAGGTTATGTAAGCCAAATTATTTGGCCTGTTTGCCACATGTGTTCACAACCGATCAAACAAAGATGTTTTCCCATAGTGCTTAAATCAAGCGCAGCATTGAGAGTAGCTTTTAAAAGGCAACAGTCTTAGGTTGAATTTGTCACTCATTTCCTTAAATTTTACTCATAATCAGAAGACTGTGAAGTATCTCCAGATGAAATCTGAATCTGGATGTTTCTAGTATTCTAGTGGAAAAAGCAGTCAGGGCCCTATTAGAAGGGTTATGTGAATAAACTAACAAATATCACGCTCCCCCTTCACATCTGACATGTTGGCTGAATGTGAGTAAAAAAAAAAGACAGAAAGAATTATTATGAGCACATGACAATTATTCATTTTCTCCAATTTTATGCACCGCCATGTGTGTCTTCAGAACTCCTTTTCTAAATTACTTTCACAGAGGCAGCCAAACACACATGGCACAGTTTTAAAAGTTTGTTACTTGTCAAAAGCTTTATTCACGGTGACAGTCCATTAACTGTAAGGACAATGTGTCAAGGGGAAAATTTTTTATAGTGATATGTTTCTCCTCATGTCTTGGATCACTCCTACCAGGGATCATACTTGAAGCAGTTGGCAGACTTAAGGCTCTTGCACACTGAGTGCGAAATTCCCATCTGAAATTTCCACACGTTAAAAAATAAATACGACCTCACGTTATGTCAATCACGCTTGCACACTGCATCCGAAACTTTCGTCCCTCATAAAAAAATTCGAAACGGGTTCGATTTTCTGCGTTTTTCGCATCCGTAACAAGAAGTTTGAATGGTGCTTTAACAATTCAGAGCCACCGACTCAGTGTGCAAGGACCTTTACCATTAAGCACAGGCTTCCACCACCCTTTCTTTATGAAATTGCTCATTTAGACCCATTTTGGACCATTTCGTCTCATTGAGTCAAACACCCACACATTTTCAAACAGTTCAAACATAATAAAGCGGATTCCATCCTACCCTAGACCTGCACTGCATCCAGACATTTCTTTGGAGCTTAAAATGGCTGGAATCAAACATAGAAAGGTCATCACCACTACACCAGCTGCAGGAATAGCCATTTTATTTGTTACAATAAAACTTGACAGTTGCATTCTTTGCATTTTTTTTAAACTCACATTTAGAACTGTCTTTGCTTTTTAATAGATCTCTCAGTAAATAGTGTATAAATTTTTTATTCATCTTTTAACTAAAGCCAGTTATTCTTGTTTTCTATAATGTTTTGTTTTAACATGAAACAACAGTGCTTGTGTACAGTTTATGCAATGTATTGAAATATTAAATATTATATTCTTTCTCTGACAGGGAGACATGGGAGAGCAGGGGCCAAAAGGTGACACTGGAGAGAAGGTCAGGCTGAACATCATATCTGTACATATTTAATAGTATAACATACTTAACTATAACATGATTAACTGGGGGTTTATGGACTGTGATATTGTGACATTGCTACTCACAGAACATCATTACTACTGTGGACTGCTAAATTAAATGTATTTTTACTATTAAAATAATTCAGTTAAATAGTTTTATGCTGCAAAGTGTACTAGTCATCGTTCTATTTCTTTTATTTAATTTTTCTAAAATAGGGTGGAAGTAATATGACTTTATGGAATTATATTCCATTTATTTCAACAGTTTGGACACAGAAAATAGGACACATGATAAAACGATGTTTCTTGGGAAAGTCTTTGATCTTTCTACAAAGCTGCAATAGACCTATTTTGCCAAAGGTGTCAAATATGATTCAGGAGGTTAGCATCAGAGGAAATTAAAGCCTTAAGGTTTTTATAACAGCAGACATCAGAGCATGTAAGTGAAGTGGAGCGGTGTGATGCTCCGCTCAATATTTCACTCTATGCCAGTGCGGTCTGCTCAATCACTCACGACCCAAGCGAATGCTCCATTCATGTGCTCACGCTCACTGGTAAAACGAAGTTAATTAAATCCCGCTCTGACATGGAATTTCTCTGTAAAATATGTCTTTCTGTTTGTAATGAATTTCTCGAATAAATGTCTCAATTAGAGTAGACTATAGATAACAGTTATGAAATGTGTGGCTTTAAAGCAATATATTGTAGAAAGTAGTATAAATAAATGTGACGTGACTTAATTGGAGTGCATGCTGAATTGAAGAGTTTGTGCTAATATATCCACATCGCTATGATCAGATGCTTTCTTTACTGCGTTTTTTTCACCCCTGTCATTTTTGTTGTGTGTTTTTGTTATTGAGAGGAAAGGATGCAGCACATATTTACATATTTATCTAAACACCGCTCTCAGCAGCGTGAGGGTGTCGGGATGCTCACTAACAGTATACCGCTGCAAAGGCATTTCAAACCTTCTCTTTTAAGTTTCACCCCTAAGCAAAGAACGAAAAATAACTGCTGTGAGTACATCACAAGATTAATCTTTGCCAACTCCGTTTTTCCACACTTCCTTTCAATTCTACTCCTTATTCATTCTTAACTTTGATTATTACTGTGCATTTGTGTTATGTGTAACTTCATTAAAACAATATTAATAACCTTAAACATATTTCACAGATTCTCGAACCAGCTAATCACAAAGGGCATTCTAGGTTGATCGAGTGGTCCTGAGCAGCCAGAGTGGAATCTTCAGAAAGGCGTCGAGGAAATATTACCACTCCAATATTTCCGCAATAATGGGCAATTAACAGGCACCTAGTCTGACTCAAATCAGGTTTAGCTAGTGATTTATTTCAAACATACATACATACATTAGCAAATATGATCAATTTGTCTCTGTTAAAATAATTACATATCCCTGTCATCCACCTTCTTCAGTGCTTCTTGTCCATATGTGCAACGATCTTAGACTTTAGATGTTCAAAGCATAAGTCCCACCTTATAAACAAAGGAGCCAGTTGCAATTTGGTAAAGTCATCGAGTCACCACAGCTGTCGTTAGAAGCTCCGGTTTCCACTATCAGTATCCTCCTGAGACGCATGCTCAGGAATTTACATGCGCTTTGGCTGGCCCAGCGTGACATATAGGCTTTTTTAAAATGCTATTTGAACATAAAATAGGTTATAAAAGTTGTAATGAAATAAAAGTTCATTTAAATGTGACTATGGAAGCAGTTTTTGAGAATTCAGGATTTTCCCACTGAAGTAGATAGGACAGTCTTAGATGCCTGAAATAGCCGAAGCAATTCCAAATATGGCCGCTGAGTGAACAGACTTTCTTTGAAAAGGACTTTGTTAACATTAATCAGGCCAAGACAACACATGTATGATTCACCACTGACTAAGAGCACTGATGTGTAATGTTTCAGTCCTGTCTGCACAATTAAAACACTCTCGGTTATGATCTTAGATCAATGTCTAGTGCTGTACCCAAAAAAATCATCAATGATTCATTGTGAGTCATTCAGAGAGGATACAGACCTTTTACCATATGTTGTCTGGGGATGCCAGGGCCTGGAATCACAGTCCCAAGGAAAACATTACAGGATACAAGTTTAAGGTCTATGCCGCTGTAAAGCCGAAAAGAGAAAATAATGAAGGCAGAAGCAGGCACACATCCAGACTGTGTGAGAAAATTGGCAAGTGTTTTGGCAGACTCTGCTGTGAAGACTATGTGAAAAGATATCTCCCAAAAGTGAGATTGAATAATGTTACCTATACATTTTATTATTGTATACAGAGCAAACAGTGATTATAAAATTGCATAAAATATATTTTATATAGAAACCTTGAGACAGAGTTTGAGAGATTGTCTCTAGATTGTCACTAAAATCTGCATATCTTTGCATAGTTGATTTATGTTTATGCCGGTGGGTGCCCACATTCCAAACCCACTCACCCACCTAATTCATATGTGCATGAGACAGAAATCACAAGCTTTTGTGTCAGGTTGTAGTGCTAAATATAATCTAGGACAGTGGCGTAACGAGTCAACACCGGGCCCTTAAGCAGGATTATCAAGGCGGGCCCCCCTACTACAACACGTGATGATGCTACACGCACAAAAAAAAAAAATGGTGACGGCGCACCATAACACATTGTTACTGTTACTGTCACTGCTATATACACATAGGCCTAAGTCCAAATACATAAAAAATATGCTTACTTACATTATAGCTGCATTTTCCGGGCTTTTTCCTGTGCAAAGCTGTCAGGTCATAGTTACCTATGATCACGCGCGTGAACTCGACAATTGACTACTTTGGACTTCAACCGAAAACAGGAACTGAATACAGGTATTTGCGCTGGCTGATATAACATCATTTTTATTCATATCTTTCATATCTACTGCAGTCAGATTCACTCGTGTTCACTCTGAAGGAATCACTCAACATGGCTGGGCACTTGTATGACACATCAAGGATGATAAGAGAAAAAAAAAAGCAGGTTTAAAATTAGACCCCATTCAAGTCGCAAATTTTAAAAAGAGGATAACACGGTGTAGGCAACACCGATTTTTGTCGTTGTTCTCTGTATTGACAGCACTCCAAATTTACAAAAAATTGAGCTCAATGTTAAAATTGACCGGAGTTCTCCTTTAAGATCCAGATAGCGCGCACGGGCATTCTCAATTGACAGTATGGCAAGTCCAGAGAGACGACTCTGTCCCATTGAGCTCCTGAGATAGCTTTTTATCAGTTTCAGTTTAGAAAAAGAACGCTCTGACAAAAAATGTGACGACTCCATATCTGTCTCAAGTTCACCTGTTTTTATTGTTTTGCACGCAATGCGCATGTTCACCCGGGTCCCAATTCCCCAGTCCCAATTCGAAACAAATTACACCAAATTCATCATTGTTCGTTTCAAACATTTATTTAATGATCAGTCAAATATGTTGTTGTCATTATTTATTCAAATCAATAAGCAAAAAAATTAAAATGCGATCAGACTATAAGTAGTAAAATGCGATAGGGGGACCCGCCTGGGCCTGTCAATCAATATCGTCCAGTCACGCGGGCGGGCCCCTGATTGGTCCGGGCCCGTAAGAAACCGCTTACCCTGCTTACCGATAGTTACGCCCCTGATCTAGGACCAGATGTCAGATCCACCAGTCACAGAGGTTTTTGAATCTCAATTGATTTTGATTGGTTTGATTGGATCGAGCTGTATCTGTGTATCGTTTATAGGCTAATTATACAATGATTAATTTAGAAGCTGCTGTCAGTCTCTGTAATTTTAGTCTTGTGGATTTGTCAATGACTCTTTCTGCACATTACAATGTTATGCCAATTGGTAGCAACAAGCGTAAACCATATTTCCAAATTTATAAATCTGTTGTCAACAAAATAAAAGCTTTAAAGGCTTTCTGCAGTTTTCCGCCAAAATTATATGTTTAAAAAAGCAAAGGAATAAAGACAGCCACAAATATTAGAATTATAATTTTACTTTTTTCTGTCAAATAAAATAGTCATTATTGGTATTAAATAATAATTTATTTTATAGTACATCAGTATCACTATATTCATATTTCTTTATTGATTTTTTTTCTCCAGAATTTTATAAAATACAAAATAATATTTAAATAATAACAAAAATAACAATTCTAATGAGTAGTAGTAGTAGTATAGACATATTAAATTGGTAAATTTAAAACAGTAAAAACAACAGCAGTGTGAATGTGGGTGGAAAAGACAGTGACTGAGTCCCCTATTTCCTTATGCATAAAATTGTCTGTAAATCCAAATTTTTGAAAGCTGATTTTACCTGAATTTTTTGGTTTGATATATCTTTGTCACCTTTTTCACCACTGACAACTTTGCATCCCTAAAAAAATAGACAAAGTAACTGGTACAAAACAAATAACACACCCAGTCGCATTTGTGCTGTTAGTCTGGAATGGAATGATCTGCCTAATGAGTCTGTAGCCATCTTTAGGAAACTGCTGAAGACGTATCTTTTTTGGCAGCACTTGAGCACTTGATTCAGTACTACTAACACTTTCTTATCTATTCTTAAAAAATAAAAAAAATGCGTTGGATTGTACTGTGAAGGGTCATAGCACTTACATACTGTTATCCTACTGCTAGTTTAATTGCTTCTATTGTTTCTCATTTGTGAGTCGCTTTGGATAAAAGCGTCTGCTAAATGAATAAATGTAAATGTAGTCTGCAAATCAGCAAGGCTGTGATTCGGTGGTAAACACGAGGCCATGGCCCACCAATACACCTGATATTCAGAACAGCAGCTTGAATGAGTGATATTGCTTTTATATGTTCTGAATCTGAAGTTCATTGTGCGATAATTAAAATGATACATGCATACATACATACATACATACATACATCTTCTTCCGCTTATCCGGGGCCGGGTTGCGGGGGCAGCAGTCTAAGCAGAGATGCCCAGACTTCCCTCACCCTAGACACTTCCTCCAGCTCTTCCGGAGGGACACCGAGGCGTTCCCAGGCCAGCCGGGAGACATAATCCCTCCAGCGTGTCCTAGGTCTTTCCCGGGGTCTCCTCCCGGTGAAAATTTACTACAAATTTTTTTTAGTATGGAGTTTCTTGTGCGCATGAGAAAATCTATTTATATTTAAAAAAATGTGCAAAGGTCACTTTAGGGGCTCCGTATACGATTTAAACTTAAGTGCCGAATATTTAGCTATTTTTAACTTTTGTGTCTGTCTCTGCATGGCATAAAGATATATCTGAGGTTTTATCCCAGTGAATGATTCATACTTAACGCAGTGCCTTTTTGACCTTATGTGTATTAATATTTAACTGGGTGTGAAATTAGCTGTGACTTGCCATGTAGCACTTCTAAGTAAAGTCGCTCAGATCTCAGAGCTGGAAAAATCCTCTCTGGGTCAAAACATAACACACAAAAAACTCTTTAATTGGATTGCAAAAAGGCTTTTTGGTTTTGGAGGTTTGTCCAACAAGAACGTTATCCCAACTGTTCCTTACAATCTTGAGGTTAGAGCCCTCCTGAGATGCCTGGCGGTGGTTCAAGCACAGGAAGTGCCCTGTTACAATATCTGAGAACCTCTGCAGCTCATCTTGTTCTGAACAGAAAAGACTCATTAGAAAGCAGCACTATTTAAAAAAATAAAAACAGATTTGCAAAAATTTAAATCATGATGTGGATTGAACTTTCACGAAGACTTCATCATTAATCATAGACCTCAGTGAGCTTTTATATCAGATATAACACACTTCATTCCATCATTTACTGTATGTAGTCTGACACTCCATTAATTTATCAAATGCTTTGCCAGTATCACAGTCCCATTAAGTCAGTCTGCAAACTGTATAAGCAATGTTCTTTATAATTAAAATCTGACCTTTATGCTCAACATTACTATTGCATTACCTTTTAATGTATCATATAATTATTAACACCATCAGCGTTTAATGCTCCAAGCCATATTCTCTCATCCATGCAACACTCTACTAGGTTTCACGTCTCTCAGCTGTACCCCTGTATGTTCTCTGGCAGTATGCTATGCTGTTAATTGTTCACCTTTTTTGCCATATGATAATTTAATCTCTTGGTTTTTATGAGTATAAAAAAAACATGATCAAAACCTTGTGTGTTTGTTTTAAGGCATGTTGTAGAGATTTTTACGAGACCAAATAAGCCACGTTTGATATTCACATTTCATATCATGTTGCAGTTTTTTCAGAAAAACAAAAAAGTACTGATAACAACAGCAAAGAAAACAATTTTCTTTTTGCTGACAAAACAGTAGTTTTAGTGGCTGTAATATGTTTTTTTGTTAGTCATTAGTCTGCATGGCATTTCACGCTTGCAAACTTGCATAATGGAATAACATAAGGCCTGGAGACATAACTCAATCAGAAACAGATGTGATGAATTGCTACCCATGTAAATCTCTGCCAATGTTTGACAGGTTCACAACAAAATTCACTTGTATCTATTGTGTTTTTAGCCTTAAAAACTGTGCTATAAAGTAGAAAAAGACTTGTCTTAGGCCCAACAACCAAAGTTTGTCATTTCGAACCAAACATAACTAAAACTTTTACAGCAACAAATGAGGGGAAGCAATTTTATGTAGTTCCTTGAAATACCTTGCTCATGCATCTATTGTGCACTAAGAATATCGATATAAAAGACAAAAGATGAGGCATTAAGGTGTTGATTGGGGTAGAGTAGGAGTTTACTGACATCCAGCTGTAACTGTTAAAGTAGTTTATGGCTAATAAAAAGGCAGCAATTAAGATTGCATCATAATGAAGCCCATAAAAGCCAGGGCATGCATTCCTCAACAATCCCTGAGCACAAGACATGTGAGGTGGAACCGCAAGGCAGAGGGCCCAGCTGCTCTTTTCCACCACGTCCAATCATCCTCTGTTCCTCGCTGCACATTAAGCATAAGACATTCCGCTACTCTCAGGTTTTTAGGCTTTCATTTTATTTCTGTTGTTCCAGTGTAACAAAAGAGAGCTATGCATACTTAATTCTATTTAATTATTTGGTGTTTAATATCAGAACAAAGACAAAGCATAGAAGTTGAGGGAGTAATACAATAAACACAACCACATATAACATAAGCGCAACCGATAACGGACAAAGAACAGACAGCACTCAGAGTTTAAATACACAGGGATAAATAATTAACAGAACTAGAAACAGCTGTGGGATTAATTAACAACCAAGGAAACTAAAGCCACGTTTCCACCGAAAGTACCCAGAATAATTTGTCCCAGGAACTTTTTCCCCCCCAGACCTGTTACTGTCTGCGTTTCCATCATGGTCTAAAGTACCGTGAAGATTAGACAAATTAGTCCAGTGATGTAGGTCTGCGTGCTACTTTCCAGTTCCCGCTGGATTTCATCCTCTGAATTTAAGCGAAATAAAACCTGAACCTCGTCGTCGGTCCATCGATTTTTAAACTCCATTGTTGATTAGAATAGAAAACTACTCTTACTCCACACACTGCAACAGACTTTTAAAAATGGTGGCTGAAATAAAATGCTGTGTTGAGTCAACCAATCAAAATGCTGCATGAACTCAACCAATCAGCATGTTCAGCGCCAATGTCCCACCCCCGAAAGTTCCTGAACTTTGAAAAAGTACTACCTCGCCAGCAAGGACTTTCTGAGGGGCAAATGTTTACCCTGAACTCAATTTAGACCCTGGTTCCTGCGGTGGAAACGCAGAGAAAATGAAATCAAAACAGAACATACTCGTTACACCCACCCCAAGGATGATGGTTGCGATGACAGTGGGAGGAGCCAGGGAAGAGAGGAGAGCAGGAGTAGCCAGGCGGGAACCCAGGACGAAGGTCCACTGCAAAGTCGAGGGAGGGAGGGAGGAGCTATGGTGGAGACTTGGCTGATTAAACTAGGGGGGTGATGGATGGCGACTGTTCCAATGAAGTTGGAGACCCAGGCGAAGCCGAAGAACCGAGTGTCCAAGGTGGAGCCCAGGATACCAGAGGACCAAGACGCAGCTGGAGGGAAGACGTCGGCCACGAAGTCCGTGGAGCAGACAGAGCGACCTCCTACCAAGGCCTAAAGTACCGAAGGAGCCGAAGGGACAGGGGAGCCCAGTGGAGCCATAATGGTGATTGTCCCAGTTGGAGCTGAGGGAGGGAGAAGCCAATATGGAACCGACTGGTCGCCGAGATGAGGTGGAGTGATGGCTGGGGGCTGGAGGTGGAGCCAGGGGATCCTTAAGCCAAGGCGGAGCTGGTGACTGGAAGATCCAAGATGCATCCACACAGCATTGTGGAGCAAACAAAGGAGTAGCCGAGGAGCTGAAGAGAACCATCCACTTCTAAATCCTCACAAACATTTGTAGACGCCAGCTGCAGCTTACTCTCAACGGCGGGAGTGTGTGCGGGGCTTTCTTTCATCCCACGCATCTGGTCAGACGTTTCCATAGGCTCAGGCTCCGGGGTGATGGTTGGCCCAGTCCTCTTTACTGGCTCTTTCATGGCGGCTGGCTGGGCTCTCGGTCTGGAGTTGGGCTGGTGACATCCTCCTCAGCAGCGGAGATGGTGAAGGCACCGGCAGTTCCAAAAACTCAGCGAATGTCCCCCTAAGCACCATTACCGGGCAGGCGTGCCTTGGTTCGTTCATTTAGGCTGGTCAGATACAATTTGCACAAGGATTGATTCGGGAAGTTCGTTAGGCACCACAGTTGTAAAAATCCTCTGGTGTAGCAGCTCTTGCTCTATTAGTCCATTTTTTTATTTTGCTCTATAAGTCCATTTTTTTTCTTTTCGGTCTTGTATTCTATCACACATGAGTGTCTGTAATGAAGCGCACAAGGACGAAGGAATATCTCAGAACAGTCTTTAATCTTAATCCAACACGGAACACTCAGGAGAATCACAGGGAGTAATACAATGAAAATTACTACATATAACATAAATGCAAAACAATACCGAAGAAGAACAGACGGAACTCATGGTTTAAATACACAGGGAGAAATAATTAGCAGAACTAGGAACAGGTGTGGGATTAATTAACAACCAATGAAACTAACGTCTCAGGTTACTATTGTAACCCTAGTTCCCTGAGAAGGGAACGAGACGATGCGTCGATGACGCTTTGGGAACGCTTGCGTGATTACGTCTGAGCACGTATGTCAACTAGTCCAATGGAAAGAATGAGCGTCACGGGCGGGTGACGTCATGACCAGGAAGAGATATAAGCACATCCGGTGCGTTACTCGCGTTGGCTTGAAAGAGTCGAAGCAAAGACGATCGCAGGGATGCAGGAAGTATGGCAGGGCGACGCATCGTCTCGTTCCCTTCTCAGGGAACTAGGGTTACAATAGTAACCTGAGACGTTCCCTTTCGAGGGAACTCGCGATGCGTCGATGACGCTTTGGGAACGAGAATACCCAATACGCCGTACTTACAAAATGCCAGCAGACAAAACTGTCAGCAAACTAAGTTAGAAGCACCTGGGACCCTGGGGCAGCGTCCAGGTCCAGGCTATAAAACCTCACAAATGTGAGCGGTGAGGACCAGCCTGCCGCATCACAAACCTCCTGAAGGGAAACCCCCGATAATAAGGCTTTAGAGGCCGCCATACTCCTAGTCGAATGAGCTCTGACCACCAGAGGACACGGCTGGCCAGAGGACTCATAAGCAAGAGAAATAGCCTCGACTATCCACTTGCTAATTGTCTGTTTAGAAGCTGGAAGACCCTTCTTAGGTGATCCAAAGCAGACAAACAACTGATCTGATCTTCTCCACGGGGCAGCCCTGTGGACATAAGTGTCCAGTGCTCGCACTGGGCACAAGAGATTCAGTTTTTCCTGGTCCGAAGAGGCAAACGGAGGAGGATAGAACGCCTGCAGTACAATAGGCCTCGGAATATTGGTTGGCACCTTAGGTACATATCCCTGTTTAGGGTAAAGGAATGCCTTGACCATCCCAGGAGCAAACTCGAGACAAGTGGGAGAAACCGAAAGGGCCTGAAGGTCTCCGACTCTTTTTAGGGACGAAATAGCCAGAAGAAAAATGGTCTTGAATGTCAGAAATTTCTCTGAAACCGACTCAAGGGGTTCGAAGGGAGCCCCTGAAAGGCCTTCCAAAACTATTGCCAAATCCCAAGCCGGCACCCTAGTACGTGTTGCAGGCCTCAGCCTCAAGGTGCCACGAAGGAAACGAATAATCAGGGGGTCTCGACCCAAAGATATATTACCCACCGGGGCGTGGAAAGCCGCAATGGCCGCCACGTAGACCTTTAAGGTAGATGGACATAAACCTGATGAAAAGCGATTCTGGAGAAATTCAAGTACTGTGTTAACTGAACAGTTGACTGGATCCCGCTGATGCTGGTGACACCAAGAAGTGAAAACTTTCCACTTAAGTGCATACAATTTCCTCGTGGCTGGAGCTCTGGAGCTAAGAATGGTCTCCACAACCTCAGTTGAAAGACCACTCTCTATAAGTTGGGCCCCCTCAGAGGCCAAACCCATAAATTCCAAATCTCTGGTCGGGGATGATATATTGTGCCCCCTGCCTGAGACAGAAGGTCCCTCCTGATAGGGATCTCCAAGGGAGGGCCGTCGAGGAGATGAATAAGGTCCGCAAACCAAATCCGACTCGGCCAGCGTGGTGCTACCAGAAGTAGACTTATTCCGTCCTGGCGGACTCTCTCCAGAACTCCTGGGAGCAGAGCAACAGGGGGAAAGGCGTACAGACGTAGCCTCGGCCACGCCTGTTCCATAGCGTCCAGCCCCAGAGGGGCTGGATGAGTGAGGGAGAACCATAGTGGACAGTGCGTCGTGTACTGAGACGCAAACAGATCCACTTCCGCTTGGCCGAAAAATTCCCATATCTGCTCCACCGCCTCGGGGTGGAGTCTCCAATCCCCTGGCCTCAGCCCCTGCCTCGACAGGGTGTCTGCTCCGATATTCTGGCACCCAGGGATATACACTGCCCTCAGAGAGAGTATCTTCCCCAGGGACCACAGGAGAATCTGGTGCGCCAGTTTGCAGAGTGGACGCGAACGCAGACCCCCCTGACGATTTACATAAGAGACCACCGATGTATTGTCTGTACGGACGAGCACATGATGGCCCCTCAGGTCTGGAAGGAAATATTTCAACGCATTGAAGACAGCCATCATCTCCAGGCAATTTATGTGCCAAGAGAGATGATGACTCCTCCACATACCCTGAGCTGAGCGGCCTTCCATTACCGCTCCCCAGCCGGTGAGGGAAGCATCTGTCGAGATCGCAACTCGATGGCAAAGAGCTCCCAGCACCGGACCCTGGGATAGGAACCAGTGTTTCCTCCATATGACCAAGGCACGGAGGCACCGCCGTGTGATCTTGATCATACGAAGTGGGTTTCCCCTCGGGGAGAACCCCCTGGTTCTGAGCCACCACTGCAAGGGTCTCATGTACAGCAGGCCAAAGGGTATCACATTGGACGCCGCTGCCATGAGACCCAACAGTCTCTCGAACTGTTTCACAGTGCGTGACTGGCCTAGCTTCAACCCTTTCGTGGCTACGAGGATAGCAGCTACGCGAACGGGCGATAGTGTGGCCCGCATCGTGACTGAATCCCATACCACACCAAGGAAAGTGGTTCTCTGTAATGGAGACAGCACACTCTTCTTGGTATTGAGTCTCAACCCCAATTTTTGCATGTGAGCGAGAACGACATCTCGATGCCGAACCGCTAACTGTTCCGATTCCGCCAGAATCAACCAGTCGTCGATATAGTTCAGAATGCGTATGCCCTGCAGCCTGAGCGGGGCCAGAGCTGAATCTACGCATTTCGTAAACGTGCGGGGTGATAGAGCTAGACCGAATGGAAGCACCCGATATTGGTATTCTTTGCCCCTGAAAGAAAACCTCAGGAACTTCCTGTGTTGAGGGAGGATGGAGACATGGAAGTAAGCGTCCTTTAAATCTATCGTGACGAACCAGTCCTCGGATCTGATTTGCGTCACGATCTGCTTGAGAGTGAGCATCTTGAATTTGAGTTTCATGACTGCACGATTCAACAAACGAAGATCTAAAATGGGACGCAACCCCCCATCCTTTTTTGGAACGATAAAGTAGCGGCTGTAAAACCCCGATTCTATGTCGGGCGAGTACACCTGCTCTATAGCTCCTTTCGCTAACAGAGACTCTACTTCTTGCTCCATTACCAGAGCCTGCTCGGGATGAACTAACGTGAGTAACACCCCGTTGTAACGAGGTGGAGGAGAACAAAACTGGATTCTGTAACCTTTCTCTATTATCTGCAGGACCCAAGGAGATATATTCGGCAGATTCTTCCACCCTGTCAGAAAATCTACTAAGGGTACCAGTCTCTCGAGACTGGCCTCTGGTATTACTGGAACAGCCACTTCGGTGAACTGAAGCATACTGGCAGGAAACAACCGAACTGACTGTTTTTGAACCCCCCTCAGAGGGAGCGAGTCCGACGCAATGTCGAGTTGACACTGAGTCAAGAGCTCGCTGGAGACCGCTGCGCCCCGAGGCACCAAGGGTGGCGGGGTTGGCAGAACGGTCCCCTGTGGACCCCGAGGTGGAACGGGCACCGTATAATGAGGTGAACACCGCTCCACCCCGGGTGGGGCTGTCCTCAACGGTCTGACGCCCGTGGCGTCAGGACCTCTTTTGAGCCGAAGCCTTCTTCGCCATAAGAACGGTCCTCAGATCCGGCTTAGGCTTAGACGACTTCGGCTGAGAGTGTTGGCTCGGCCCCCAAGATTTATTAGGAGGAGCACGAGACGCAACACTCACTTTCTGTTGCACACGGTGCGAGGAGCTCGGCTGGGGATGCTCACGCCCAGCATCCCCAGGGGGATGGACTCGGCGAGGGAGGAATTTTTTAAAAGCCTCTGACTGTTTCTTTGTTTCTTGAAACCTGTCGACCACAGCGTTCACCGAGTCACCGAAAAGACCAGAGGGAGACATAGGGGCATCTAACAGAAAAGCCCGATCTTTATCCTTTAAATCGGCTAAATTAAGCCAAAGATGTCTCTCAGTAGCTACGAGGGCTGCCATAGACCGCCCAATAGCACGAGCGGTCTCCTTCGTAGCCCTGAGAGAAAGATCTGTAGCCCGACGAAGTTCTCGAATATCGTCAGCACTAACCCCCTCACTCTTATCAATATCCCCCAACAGATCTGCCTGGTAGGCTTGGAGCACTGCCATCGTGTGCAGACAGGCTCCAGCTTGACCTGCTGCCGTATATGCCTTGCCCACTAAGTTCGATGTCGTTTTTAACGGCTTATTGGGCAACACGGGAGCCTTCAGGGACGATGCTGATCCAGGAGACAGATAGCTCGCAAGCGTCTGTTCCGCTGGGGGCATCGACCCATAACCATGTTCCTTCAGTCCCTTAATATCAGAGTATGTTTTAACATGGGGACTGAAAAGACGTGATGAATATGGTTTATCCCATGATCTACTTAGCTCACTATGAAGATCAGGAAAAAATGGAAGGGCCCGTGATGGAGATGATATATTTGAAGATAAAAATCGCTCGTCTAACTTGCTCTTAGGACGAGTATCTTTTTTCTCTGCTGGCCAGTCAATATGCAATTTATCTACAGCACGAGTTATCACCTCCACTAGCTCCTCATATGCGGGGGAAATAGATGGCGAATCCTTCCCCCTACGTGTGCTTAATGTGTCACTTTCTCCAATGCTCAGTACTTCTACCTCCTCAGAGCTAGAGCACTGAAGCATTGGGCTCGCTTCCCGGGCGGAAGAAGCCGCTGGGCGGGCTTCCGACACCGGCAAGCGAGCGATGGATCCCCCGGGTAAAGGCGGAGATAAGGCAGAGCCCGTCTCCAACCCCGCCGAGAGATCCATTTGCGAACCCCAGGTGTGCTTTCTCCGTGCTGCCTCGGCAGCAGCGGGTCCAGCGCCCTGAGGTTCGCGAGCTTGTCCATCATCCTCGAATGTGGACAAGCGAGAGCGGAGCATGCGGAGCGGGAGACGCTCACAATGCAAACAGTCAGCCCCCTCGAAGGCTGACATAGCATGCTCCACTACCAAACAAACTACACAAAGCTCATGAGTATCCCCACCCGTAAGAAAACGAGGGCAGGGAGAAGCACAAGACTTGAATAGCTGTTTCGCCATGATATATATATATAGTGACAGACAACAGTAAATAATACAGACAGTTTTGACATAGAGCGCTTTGCTGAGACACGAAAGCTAACGCGAGTAACGCACCGGATGTGCTTATATCTCTTCCTGGTCATGACGTCACCCGCCCGTGACGCTCATTCTTTCCATTGGACTAGTTGACATACGTGCTCAGACGTAATCACGCAAGCGTTCCCAAAGCGTCATCGACGCATCGCGAGTTCCCTCGAAAGGGAACTAGAGACACAGAACACAGGCCAATGAGCATAGGAAACACAGAGAAAACGAAACCAAAACAGAACATACACGTAACAGATGTAGACAAAGCAATGGTTATTATTAAGTTGGCTTGAAAAAGCCAACTTACTGATATTGTACTTAAGCTAATTATTATTATTGATCTTAGACTAAATTTTCAATTGCTACTCCTCCTAGACTTTTCAAGCTACATGCACCAAACTCGGCTCAGACTTTTCTGACTCGAGTTGCTATATCTTTTCAGACTGATTTGACTTTCAGTTTTCTTAAAAATGAATATAAAATCCCATAGACTTTCATTGCGGACTGTTCAAATTGAGCCAAGGATTGATCTATCTATCTATCTATCTATCTATCTATCTATCTATCTATCTATCTATCTATCTATCTATCTATCTATCTGTCTGTCTGTCTGTCTGCCTGTCTGCCTGCCTGTCTGTCTGTCTGTCTGTCTGTCTAATCTATCTTTCTTTCTTTCTAACTAATCTTTCTTTCTACCAAATCTTTCTAGCTAATCTTTCTTTCTTTCTTTCTTTCTTTCTTTCTTTCTTTCTTTCTTTCTTTCTTTCTTTCTTTCTTTCGCCTTCAAACTTTCTGGCTAGGCTTTTTCAAGCCAACTTAAAGTTTGCCAACAAACTTTTTTATCTAGTTAATCTTCAAGTCTTTTTTAAGCATATATTTTTGTCTGATCACAAAGTTTAAACATAAAACTTGTTAAAAGATTAAAAAAACAACAGATGGAGAGGTTTCTCATTGCATGGTTTTCTCAGGGAGATTGAAACAAACACATTGTGTTTTTTCCAGATTTTGTTCCCTTGGGAAACATGGCACTTTGAAGCAGAAAAACATTTTCATATATTCTGTTGCACCTGTGCATCCACTGTGCCAGCTCTCTCACCCAGACTGAACTCAACCATCTCACTGTTTGAATTTCAATGATCTGCTCTGCGCTAGCACACATCTGTTTAATGTGACACAGATGCTGCACAGTGTGTTTATGAGCAAGATAAGAAAACGTTTACACAAGTGTATTTTATGAATTTATTTAGGTTGCCTTGACTTGATATATGATGCCATCATAAATTCTGTTTTGTGGGGTTGTTTTCATTGAATCTTTATTTGATAAATGAAACAGTGATGGCATTAAGTCAGTGAGTTAGTACTGTAATTAGTGCTTAAACATTAGCTTTGAAGGCACATTAAGCTGATTACTCTCATCATCAGAAGCTCATTCTCATTAATATTTAACCTCCTTAATGCAAAGGAATGTGGAGGGTTCTCTCATCACGTTTACTGAAAACAGTGGCTGCAATAAGATTTTGATCTGAATCCCCCTCTTACCAGATGTTACTTTAGTTAATTAGTTACATTGTTATTCTTGTTCACTATTAAAAAATAAAATGAGTAGTAGTCAAGTCAAGTCATCTTCATTTATATAGCGCTTTTAATAATATAGATTGTTTCAAAGCGGCTTTACAGTGATAAACGGATAATTTAAGGTAACAGAGATTGTTTTGGCTTTATAGCGGTTCTTGAATAAAGATATTTTCCAGCTTAAGTTAGTTTTGATTGATTCACTTCCGTCGCAACTGTTGTGGCAAAAACAATAATTAAACAAACTGCATCACAAGCATAAGAAACATCAAGATTATTTTGTCTCTAAAATATATTTAGAGGCTGCTAAGATGACATCGTTCTCTCTACACAGACTTTAAACGCGAAGCTGTGAGAAATGCTGATGACGCTCGCATGTGCATTAAGAATTAATTCTATAGTTATGCGCATTTGAATATATGTGTGCAGGTTTGTAATTCCCTACAAACCAAGCCCTAACAAACTACTTGTCTGGCCTTAAAAATTTGTATACAGAATTGTATCACTTCAGGGTAGATACGCGAAACCGAAATTATCCCGCTTTATCTGTAGAGTGGTAAAGGGATCCTCCATAGGGAGAGGCTAGTTGGCACTTCAGCACTGCGTTGTCATCGGGTCCAGGCGAAGGTCCTCCGTCAGATCTGGATACGGCCTGGATCCGGCAGGCTGCGGAAAAACCTTAGGATAAACAAAGACACTAAAATTAGCGTAGATGCCATTCTTCTTATGATGTAACGAGTACATCAGGATTTATGGAAGGTGTTCCCAGTTCCAGCTGACCTAATCTATGCAGCCGAACATTGAATTATAGAAGTCTATAATGTGTTATGTGAATGATAGGTCAAAGAGATGTGTTTTTAGTCTAGATTTGAACGGACTGAGTGTGTCTGCTTCCCGGACAATGGTAGGAAGACTGTCCAAAGTTGTGGTGCTAAATGGAAAAAGGATCTACCGCCAGCAGTCGATTTTGCTATTCTAGGTATAGAATATCAGAGAGAACAGCTTGAGTTCTCTTGCACTAACATTATTTAGTTACTAACATTATTCTCTCAATAGACATTTACATCGATAGTCTGGCGTTATAATTTATTTGATTTTGGTGACTGCGGAGTGGATAAAACTGTTTTTAATAGCAGGATAGCAAATACCGTTGACTCGCGCTAGCCTAGCACCGGCGAATGCAACTGGAAGGACTGGATGAACATTTTTGAAAACTGTCTCCACTGATGAATAACAACCAGGCTAACTTGAAAATGAGGTCCGATGTCCAAAATCCTGAACCACCCCTTTAAATGAAGACCCTCCATGAACTTTCTGCACAATTGCTATGATAGAATATACCCAATCAAAGGCAATAGCTTTCCTTCTTTTTCCCCCCCTTACATCCTATTGGTGTTATGGCAGCGGTAGAAGCTTTAGCTAATGGATGTTCATCTTTCCTTATTTGTTTCACTTGAGCACCAGTTTAACCTTTGCTTTAGCATGCTCAGCAGCATGCAGCAGCAGCAACTTCCAAAATTTCCAAAAAACCCCACCATGTGGTATAAAAAAATGCTAAATTTTTAACATTTTTAGATGCAACAGTTGTAAATGGCTTAGTTTTGACCAAAACAAACTAAATATGAATTGTATTTCTCTCACAGGGTAATGCAGGGTCCTCTGCTGCTGGAATTAAGGTAAACCAGAACTTCAGAATAATTTTTTATCTTTAAGTCCGTGTTTTTAGCAAGATGTACTTTTTCATTTGACATATACAGATGAGCGCTTACAGGCATTCTTATTATTACAGGGTGAGCCCGGAGAGCCAGGACGTGGAGGACAAAAGGTAAAACTGCATACTGCACTGAGTATTCACTTTAGATTGTTATTGTTTGGAACAAAGGACTGCACATGTGTCTTAATGACAGCTGATTCATTTATGGAAAACACTGAGAATTTGTATAAATTTGAATAAAACATGTAGTCATTAATGATTACCCAAAAACTATTATAGCACACCTACTTTTTTGCTCCTGTAAGGCTATAATGAAGCAAAGCTTACCAACATTTGCTTGCTGCTATTAAGCATGTGAATGTCAGGCACCACCTCAAGAAAGAAAGCGATCTTTAGCGAGGTCAGCTTCCTTTCCAGACGGATTTCAGGTGAACTAATATGACTTATATGCACTTTTGATTTGATGTTTTTAGGGAACCTTTTAGTTTGTGCCTTAGTACACCTTGGCAGACTATTTATTTACTGAGAATTGAACTCCTGTCCTGCTCCAACATAATGCTACACCATGCTGTTATAGTTTGTCTACTTTGTCTTTTTTCTTTATGTTTTGCATCACACTTTATTACTTGTTCTGTTCACTATTAAAACACCGTTAGGCTCCACTGAATAATCAGTCTGCTCCAAATTCAGTGTGAGAATCCAAGAGAACAGCTTGAGTTCTCTTGCAGAAATGTTCATCACATTTACAGCACTTAACCCCTTAAGCGGCACCCCCTTAAGCGGCACCCCCCTTTTTTAAAATAGACATGAAAATGCACATTCCGAACTTAAATGGTTGTAATTCAAGAATGCTTTGGAATATAGATGTAAGATTGGTCTTGTTTTAAAGAAGACATTTGGCAGATTTTTGTGGAAGTAAATAAATTAAGGAAGTTAAACAGAAAAAAAGTTATAGAGGTTTGAGTTTATGAAAATGTACAATGTTAAAAAAATAATTATTCATATTTTATATAAAATATATATTTCCAAAACCTGGAGGACTCTAAAAATGCAACAAAAAAAATTAATAATTAAAGCCAAAAATCTGAACAAGTTGTGTTTCAAATTTTAGGTTGATATCTAAAAAAATAAGCTTTCAGTAAGATTTTGTGTGGGCGCAGTACCAAACTTTTTCACTAGTTGACATTACTGCCCAGATAAGGGTGCCTCCATTTCCATATGTTGTTTGAGTGATCTGAACCATTATTTTTTTTTACAATTTTAATACAACTTATGAAGTAGACATCCTATTCAGAAGTATAGGATGGTTTGGCAAAAGTTTGGTAGATTTTAAAATGAATTCAACCTCTAAGAAACACAAAAAGATCCCGTATGTGCATTATAGCTCGCTGCCACATCACAAATGGTGAATCTATTCTTTTTTTCTTTATATTTAAAACATTTTCAGACCTTTTTTCTAAAATAATTGAATGGATGCTATCTTTTGAACTCTTGGCATGAAAACAAACTGAGGTTTCTACCATTCTTTCATGATTTTTCATGTTCATCACTATTTCAAAATAAAGGTCTGAACATGCCTTATAGGAGTATGAAAATTCTTGTTGGAAATTGATAAATTACGGCTCCACTGTCATTTATTTTGAAAATCAGTCACCAAATATGTAAACTAGAGATTGTAAGCTTGCAAATGATATATAGTTTGTCAAGATTAGTTTAGATTTAGTATAGGATATTACATTTTGAGCACTAGTACTCACTTTTCACATGTGTATTTATTTCAACAAAGCATCAGCTAATTAACAACAACTATATTTTATCATGGTTATGAGGTATGGCTCAGGTGGCTTCTGAGGATTTAGTTTTTCTTCCTCTTTTCTCATGATATACTGTGCTCAAAGTAATATAATAATAACGACTGTCAAGCGAAAACATGTTTTTTAATCTAATTTAATTACATGATGTGCCGATTAATTTATCGAATTTATCGCCAAATTAATCACACAAATCAAATTTGGCATAAGATTTTGTTCACCAAAAGATAATTTAACCCTCAAATGGTCCTCGTTTCCTGTTTACACTTCTTGTCTTTGGGGTCTATGTGACCCCAAACATGTAGAGCGATTGTACAAAAAATATACATTTTAATAATACAAATTATATATAAAAATTTTTCGCTTACTTCTCATCTATACATGTATGCTATGTTTTGGGGGATATTAAGTATTTTTTTACTTATATACTGTACTGCAAAATTCCTCAACTACACCATTAGCATGCATATGAAATATGCATTTTTTATGGAAGAAAAACATTAATGATGATCAAATTTAAATATGAGTTGTTTCTGGATATTGATCTGGGTGTTAGATGCATGATTGTGCCATCTGCTGGTTAGAATTTATTTTGCAGATAATATAGTTTTAGCTAAAATGTATACCATAAAGTGTATATACTTCCAGCTGAAGTCCCATGATCCATTCATTTTCTGGAAGTGACTGCTTTTATAACAGCTGTTGTTATAAATATATACAGGTGCTGGTCATATAATTAGAATATCATCAAAAAGTTGATTTATTTCAAGAATTCAACTTAACAGGTGAAACTAATATATTATATAGACTTATTACATGCAAAGTGAGATATTTCAAGCCTTTATTTGTTTGAAACCCACGAAATCAAAATCAAAGAAAAATGTAATATTACATGAAATCACACAGTATCATTATTGTGTTAAATGAGAAAAGCATCAAATAGACATTACAAAAATAGCTTTAGAAATAAATATTTTATTTTATTCAACATAAAATTTATTATACAAACGTTTAAGGTTACAACAGCCTGAACAGAAGCTGCATCTGAATTGGTATTCAGATGTATTGGCCAAAACAGTTTGGTTACCAACATTCTTCAAAATATCTTATTTTATGTTCCCCAAAAGAAAGAAAGTCATACAGGTTGAAAATGACACGGGGATGAGTATCCAAAAAAAAAAAAAAAAAAAAAAATATATATATATATATATATATATATATATATATATATAATTTTTTTTTATTTTTATGAAGTAATACTTTAAATAAGAAACTAAAACTGCCAGTTGGTGGCGGTAAATATCTAAATGACCAAGTCATTAAGCATTGAGTTAATTAATTCATTCGATTCATTCAAATGGCTGATTAATTTAGGAATTAAGTAAATGGCTCTCTTTATGAATGGGCCATTGATTCATTGGTTCACCCAATTGATTCGGTTAAAATGCGGATTCGTTCATAAACTAAACACTGCGATGTGTGGCTCGGAGATTCGCAACAGTTCTGCTGTGGCTTTACAGGAAAAATATTGTTGGCAAAATTGTGACAATAACAAAACAGAAGCTACTGTGTCTAAAATATAACACAATATTAACTACTTATTTTATTAAATGTTCTATAAAATCATATCACATTTGCACTCATGCTATTCTGCATTTTCCATGCTATTTGGCACATATCACATTTGCACTGAGGCATTTTTTCCCTGATATCTGGACTTTTAGCGGCTGCGTTCAAGGCTCCATCGCGAAGTGAATTGTTGCCCTGCGTCATGTTTCGTCACTAATAAACTGTATGAAATGTAAGATGACATACGTAGGTCTGGGGCGGGGCTGGTGCGTTAAATGCATTAAACATTATCACATTATTTTTCCATAACTAATTAATTCAATTAAACCCCTGTAGTCAATTAAAACTCATCCTTGATAACCAAAATTACATATTTAAAAGTTTTTGATCAAACGTTAGTGGAGAAAGGCATATAGTTCATCATAACATCGTAACATAGCCTACACCACACGTTATATTGCTAACCCAGCAATCGTAACATCACCCAGACAGTAACATAGTGTCGCCCAGATCCGGGCCACATCTGGTATGGAATCCACATGTACCAGATGTGGCCCGGATCTGGGCCGACACTATTATGCTGTCTGGGAAATCTACCCGATTTTTCATATCAACAGAAAAACATACCAGGATAACCTGGCATCTCTCGAGACTCCCTGCTAGTTTGCTGTTAATGATATGCTAAAGCCAGCTGGCACATTGACGTGATTGGTTACAAGGTAGTTTGAGACGTTAGAAACACCAGCGATTTCAAACCGCATTTTGAGACTGTATTTGGTTCACTGCAATTTTAAAGAGAAAATACTCAGCAATTGTGTTGACTTATGAATGTGTACGTGGTTTGTCTTAAAGCACATTAAAAACACCACATAGACATATAAACAACATTAAAAAAGTGATTTTCACCACAGGGGACTTTAACAAGTTAAATCGACAGCCCTAATAATAATATATCTTATGGTCTAATGGGATCAATATTCTATTTTAGCATAAGCAGAAAACACAAATATAGTTGAAGACGCCTCAATATGGCTTGTGCATACCAGTACCATTCATTTGAAATGTCTGAAACAATCCAACTGCAACACCATTAGATTAGCCAATGTGTCTTTACTTTAACTGTGGAATCTGGATGATTTTCACTTTAGTATGTAAACCAGGACTAGTAGTTTGATATTGTGGCCTTAGAAGAAACCTATTGTAGTTGAGCTGGGTTTCCAGGCTCACAGCCAGTAGTGGTGGCTTGGTTTGGCTGTAATTTGTTGAAATTTTCCTACATAGGGTGAGCCAGGACTTCCAGGGCTGCCTGGACTCCCCGGGATTAAGGTAAATGTTGTGTCTTCATGCCTAAAACCCCTCCCCCATACCCAGCAGCTTGTCAACCAATGCCATGTCTATAGACTTTGTAACAGTTGATGAAGTGCAACTGTATTGTTTACATATATCTTTCACATTAACCTGTATGGCTTCAATTAGTTATTTATTTTTAATGGAGTGTGTTTTACATTGGCTTATTCAAATGCACAAATTTCAGGATTCATTGATTATTGATTCATCCATTAATGATTCATCAGTGAATCAGACAATTACTTGACCAAGTTTATCTTTGCATTCATGTAAAGACTCGTCTTGGAGTAAGATTTAACACTACAGAAATTAGATGCCTGACTTATTTCATTGCTATTTTTATAATTCAGCCTTTATTTTCACAAAAAATAAAAATAAACAGGTCTCCACAACAATCAAACAACCTCCCTGAGAGTGTGCCGAATCATACACTTTACCAGAGTCACTTAAAGTCATTCAACCACTTGGTGTTTTGTAATGGAACTTTATTTTTTGCCTTCTGAACTGAAAATGAAAAACTGATTGCAGATGCATGTTCCAAATGGAAAAATATATATTTTTTTTAAGTAATGAGAAAATGAGTGGAAAATCACTGGAGTGATGGATTTCTCCATATTTCCATAGTTTGTAATGCTAAAAATGCTCAAACTGGCATGAGCTAATGCTTGTTGCTGTTTTGGTTTGTTTGCCTGTATTCTTTTGTATGCCTGCAGCCTATTGGCCTTGTAAAAATCCCACCCATTTTATGTAACCCTGGTTTTATTTAGAGGCTGAAGGCTGTGGATGCTAACATTGTGCTAATGTGGTGCTCTAATGATTTTTTGAGACCCCTTACATGTGCACACTGTGTTCATTTATTGAATAAGATAGGTTAGAATGTTTGATTAAATGGCACTGAAAATATTATTATTTGTATTATTATATTAGCAACATTCCTTTTCTTGTGTAGTACCATGAACTAACACAATTTATTTTCAATAAAAATGTTATATGAATGCTAGTTGCCATACTAGCAATATATTTTTAAGGTGAGCAAATATGACGAAAGCCATTTGCAGGTTTTAATTAGAATCTAAACCACTATCAACTAAAATCAGTCAGAAAATAGACAGTGTTAGATGCATGATTCTGCCATCTGCTGGTTAGAATTTATTTTGCAGATAATATAGTTTTAATAGGCCATGTGCTTGATACTGTATGACATGAATGCTTTGGAAGGTTATTTGTCTAAAATGCTTCGCTTTTTTGATTTAGAGTGTAAGTTGATTTAGTTGTGAATCCTTAACTTGAGTCCTATTACTGAAAGATAATTCCATGTGTGGCTTCTGTATGCAGGGTGAACCTGGTTTCTTTGGGCCTCAGGGTGAGCCTGGGCTTCCAGGCCTGCCAGGAACTAAGGTGGGTTCTCTTACGTAGAGTTCTCTCCTACTGCGTCGATTAGCGACGCTACGGGAAAGATATTTCTTTGTCGAGATTGAAGCCTAAAAATTAATCCTTAATTTTGTAATATGTAAAACGCTTTTCTGTAGCATACAACCCTAGGCGGAGCAATATCGCTCGCCCATTGGCTGCTCCGCCAGAAAAGCACAGCCTATGCGAGGCCAGTGACGCTGACCAATGAGGGGTGCTTCGCGCCCTTCTGCGTCATCTCCCGCCGAAACAGGCGTGGCCTAGGTCTATAAATACCAAGCATAGCTGCTTCCACTCCGATTTTCTTTTCTTCACGAAGCTACAACGCATCGTAGGACCGGATTCGAGCCACCACAGCCGTCTGATACAGCACCTCAGCAGGACGAGCCCTTACCTGAAGCCGCTGGTCATCGCCGCCTTCAGCCGCCGTTCCCTGCTGCGCTTCTCCGGCGTGGAATATCCTTTACATTATGTGTGTGAGTTTTGTGTGTGTGTTCGCCGTCGCGTCACACAGTTTTTCACCACTAAAAGAGCCGAGCGTCTTTTTCAGATGTCTCGCACCTCCTGTGGCTCGTGTAGAGCCCCACTCAGCGTCGGGGACCACGTGATTGTGTTTCCTGCCTGTGAGGATCACGCAGCTTCAGCTCTCGTCGATGGCGGCTGCCATAACTGTGATTTGATGCCTACGGTGACTCTGCGGACTCGCTGGGCGTTCATTTACTGAAGCTGCATCTTTCCGCCCGCTGTAGTGCCGCGCCGTGAAAAGCGCCGTGCTTAGCGGAGCCCGGAACCTCCCTCCACCACGAGGTGCTCGCCGCTGCTGCCCGCCAGCTTCTGCCAGCTTCTGCCCAGAATTCTTTTCCAAGAGCACGAACGCGCTGGCCAAAGTCTGGCCCCGCCGTCCGCTCTATGCTTTTCCCCCTGTCTCACTCCTGCCTCAAGTGCTCGAGCGAATCAGGAAAAGCGGATGCTCAGTGCTTCTTGTCGCACCATACTGGACGAATCAACCCTGGTTCCCAGTCTTGATGCAGCTCAAGAGTACTGCTCCGTGGCCGATCCAGTGAGGAGGGACCTTCTCTCGCAGGCCAGGGGCTCGATTTTGCATCCTCACCCGGAGCTATGGTCCCTTCATGTGTGGGCCATAAACGGGGTACCCGCTAAACTCCCAAGAGGAGTGTTAGACACGATCGAGCAGGCTAGGGCCCCCGTCTACTAGACGGCTCTACGCTTCCAAATGGTCGGTGTTCTCTGACTGGTGTTCAGACCAAGGTCTATCACCTCTTCAGTGCGGGGAAACGGAGGTTCTCTCCTTCCTGCAGGAGCTGTTGGATAAGACCCCTACCGACCCCATCCACGCTCAAAGTCTATGTGGCAGCCATATCAGCGTTCGTCAATCCGACGCTTGGCCATGCACTGGGCAGAAACAACCTGGTGGTGCGTTTCCTTAGAGGAGCCAGAAGGTTAAATCCTCCAAGGCCTCCTTCAGTCCCCGTTTGGGACCTTTCTACAGTTGTAAACGCTATGAAAGGGGCCCCTTTCGAGCCTATTCACTCAGTTGACATGAAACACCTGTCTCTCAAGACCGTGTTTCTTTTGGCTCTCGCTTCAGTGAAGCGTATGGGGGATCTGCAAGCGCTCTCAGTAAGAGCCTCTTGTATGGAGTTCGGGCCCAACGACTCTATAGTCGCGTTGAAACCGAGGCATGGGTATGTACCTAAGTCCCTCAACACACCGTTCAGGGCTCAGGTCATCTCCCTGTCGGCTCTGCCGGCCTCTGAGGACGGAAATAGCTTCCTTTGCCCGGTCAGGGCATTAAGAGCTTACGTGTCCCGCTCCGCTGTTTTTCGACAGACGGAGCAGCTCTTCGTTTCGTTCAGTGGGCGCTCTAAAGGACGTGCTGCGACGAAACAGAGCCTATCTCGATGGGTAGTGGATGCCATTGCGCTAGCCTACGCATCTAGAGGTTTGGAATGCCCCCCTGGGCATCAGAGCACATTCTACGAGAGGCATGGCCTCGTCGTGGGCTTGGTATAGCGGGAATCTCGTTGCAAGATATTTGTATGGCGGCAGGCTGGGCCTCCCCGTCTACATTTATAAGGTTCTAATACCTAGAGGTTCCTGCGTTGCAGGCTAAACTGCTCTCGGTCTAAGACCAGGTATAGTGTTCCTGCCCCGCACGGCGGCCCAGGTCACTAAAATGTTTAAGCATCACTCACTGACAATGTGTCCCATGAGCATGCTATTACCCCCCCCATATATATCTATATTTACATATATATGTTATTATGCCCTTAGGGGCCCTATTATAAAGGGATGATGCTATTCTAGCCGCTCTCCCTATATACTCTTGGTGTTGGCTCTGGCATGCCAGGGCGCGTGCGCGCGCCCTTGGGTGTCTGTGTCGGTCCAAGAACACGCACGGCGTCTTACAGGGGTTCCCGTAGCGTCGCTAATCGACGCAGTAGGAGAGAACTCTACGTAAGAGAACGTACTCGGTTACTAACGTAACCTCGGTTCTCTCTAGGAGAGGGAACGAGTACTGCGTCTCATGCCGTGCGTGCCCACGCTGTGTCGCTTCTGTGACGAAAATCGGAGTGGAAGCAGCTATGCTTGGTATTTATAGACCTAGGCCACGCCTGTTTCGGCGGGAGATGACGCAGAAGGGCGCGAAGCACCCTCATTGGTCAGCGTCACTGGCCTCGCATAGGCTGTGCTTTTCTGGCGGAGCAGCCAATGGGCGAGCGATATTGCTCCGCCTAGGGTTGTATGCTACAGAAAAGCGTTTTACATATTACAAAATTAAGGATTAATTTTTAGGCTTCAATCTCGACAAAGAAATATCTTTCCCGTAGCGTCGCTAATCGATGCAGTACTCGTTCCCTCTCCTAGAGAGAACCGAGGTTACGTTAGTAACCGAGTACGTTTGTAACACCACCAGTTGTGGTATATCCCAGTTTAATGTGGTGGTTGTGGTTTCATTAAGATATATCCATGATAGCTCTGTTAAGGACTATAAATTAACAAACAACAAATGACTACAAAAGTTTGTTCAATCTGTATGGAGTCACTAATCTGCAAACTCTATTTCCCAATTATTCTGATTAGTTAGATTATTAAGCCAATGTAAATATTAACCCTTGAATGGTGTTCGGGTCTGTATGACCTGTTTTAATTTTTTATCAAAAGAAAAATGATACGATTAATTATTTTTTCAATCTCAGACTCATTAGCCTTGGCTCATTTTCTGTGAAGAACATATATCAGAACACATTTTCAATGACCACAACACTGTACACCCCCCCTACACATTTAAATTACACACAGGATGTTCGGGTCAACTGGACCCAGGGCTAATAAAAGTGTGGAAATAGTAGGCCCTGTGTACCTCTGTGTGTGTGTGTGTGTGTGTGTGTGTGTGTGTTTACGCTATTTATATTGCTTGTAATTGGGATGAAGTAAACATCTGTTGAGTATTTTAATATTAAATTGTTTGATTGTGTTGAATTAAAACCCAAAAATGCTGCGGGTCCACCAGACCCACGAACACTGGCTGAATAACAAAAATATGAACACCACACAAGGGTTAAGTTAGTATTTGATTAAAGGTCTGGCTTATGTAAAAGGCAGTGCAGAGAGGCATCTATGAAGAGACTCCAGTCAGTGCTTGTCAAGATCCAGCATGTGCTGTCATACTGCCCTCTACAGGACATTTCAAAGAAATTAGTATAATGAAGGAAAGAGTAAAGAGCCAAGTCTATTTCAGTGGTTCTCAACCTCTTTGACTCCATTGCCCTGCTTTGTCCAAGGCAATATTCGAAGCTGACATGAACCTCTGGTATTTCTATTTTAATAAGAATAAACAAACTCAAAAATACTGTTACTGTTGTACACCTTTATCATTTTTGTTTGTTATGTGCTATTTAAGATAGTTAATATAACAACATTTAAATATTGTTAAGACTTACTGGGGTCCCCCTGGAAGTTTGCACAGGCCCCTGGTGAGCTTTGGCCCCCTGGTTGAGAACCAGCATGTGCAAATTCGGTTTCACTTTATTTGGATGGTCCCTTTAACACATTCTGTTGTCTATAAGTAACATTGCCCCTTCATGTCTACCTAACTATCATTAGAGTGTTAGTAGAGCATTAGTAGACTGGTGGGGTTAGGTTTAGAATAAGTTGGCATGTAGTTGCAAAGTTACTTATAGTCAGTAGAATGTCTGTTGGAGGAGCATAACAATAAAGAGTTTACAGATATTAAGCAGACAGTCTACTAATACTCTAATGAGAGTTAGTTGACATGTATTTGCACAGTTACTTATAGTTAGCAGAATGTTCAAAAGGGACCATCAAAATAAAGTGTTACGCAAATTCTACTTGTTCTGTAAAATTTAAGTATCTATGTGTCCACCTTAAGCTGGAGTTTAGCTGGTCATCTCTACAAAACCAGCAGATCAGACCAGCTTATTCAGACTGAGAGATCAGTTTGAGCATCTTATGCTGTTTTATGATAGGATAGGCTGTGATAAAGAATATCACTTTTTGTAGGGAGAGAGAGGAGAACCTGGACCTTCTGGCAAGGGTGAACGTGGTGAGACAGGTCCCGTAGGACACAAGGTAAGATGAGCAGTAAATATGTGCTTTTGAAGTGGTCATCTAATGATGGAAAAGCCATTCATGTAGAATAAATTCCCCTGTAAGTCCCCTGTATGGGCCCATTGTCAAACATGACCACAGCGGTTCCTCCGACTTTAATTGTGTGTTTATTTTGGTCAAAATATTAACATCTCTAGATTGCCTTAGATATATTGAATTATTATCCTGCCAAATTCCTTAGGAAACTATTTATTTTGATTGAGATTTAGACATTCCTCTGTCTGTGATCTTTCCACAAACAACGTGTGTGTGTGTGTGTGTGTGTGTGTGTGTGTGTGTGTGTGTGTGTGTGTGTGTGTGTGTGTGTGTGTGTGTGTGTGTGTGTGTGTGTGTGCGTGCGCGCGCGCGGCGTGGCGTGCGTGCGTGCGTGCCAGTATAAACAAGGCAAGACACGTTAAACATAAGGAATCCCCACTAGGCCCTATCAAATAAATGCCATTACAGGTTTGCATTTCCAAAGCTCAAATATCAATCTCTTATTGGTACCTCAAAAAAAACTGAGGCTGGAAATGTCATATGGTGTAAACCCACATTACCACCTGTGTAATTCTCAAGGGGACTTTGAAAGGGGAACAGACATTTATTTGTTTTAACACCAGCATTTAATCTTGTTATTGCTCTTCCAGCACCATGAACAATGATTAACCTGACCACACTCAGATCCGTAGATATTTTATCAGGTTGCTTCCGAATATGTTGTTAAACGATAAATCTTTAACTGTCTTTAAATAATTGTAAGGGAGAACAGGGGGAACCAGGAGCATCCGGCCTGAAAGGTTCAAAGGTCAGTCTCATTTCCTTAGTAAGCCATGCATGAGAAAGTTAAAAAACAATTCAAATTTGAAGCTAAATCTTAAACCAAAGAACATGTGTTACATGTTACTATAACAAACAAAAAAAAATATTCTACTGTCTTAAATTACTAAATATAATCTCTGTCCATATTTTACAATTACAGGGAGATGCAGGAGACAAAGGTGGTGAAGGCCCAACAGGTTCACAAGTGAGTAAAGTCCACAAATGTCTAAAAATTACTTTGACAACTCTGACTAGCAAATGTAACACTGACCTATAAATTAGCTTTATTCTGACATCAGTTGATTGCTGTGTAACTTAAAAACTTCATCAATATCTTTTGAGTGTAAAATACAGAAGAGTATACAGAATTTAATGTTTCCAAATATGAACTTGTCATGCTGACGTAATTGGGTTAAGGTTGCTCTTGACTGAATGAAACCAGAAAGGGCAGGATTTATTGATTATTCACAAATCCAGGGCATTATGCAATGAAACAAGTCGGTCAAGTCAGTAAATAATTGACTGTGCAATGAAAAATAACTGTGATGAAGTTCCTGAAGTAAAGTTCTCACATGAAAGGACTGTAAATGTAAAGGATCCACTGGAGGCGATTTGTAGAGAGATCCCAAGTGCAGTTTTAATATAAACAAGATCAGACATGAAACAAAAACATAGCGTGGCATGAAAACATGAACATGACGATAGACTTACAAACAGTGGTTGCATGTAACAATACTTGACAAAGACACATGGCAAACATGAGGGCTTAAATACATGACTAATGATAAGACAAGGGACACCTGTGAACAATGAAACAATGAACCAATGACAACATGACACATCAGACAAGGGAACACATGGCAGGATCACACGACTAATAGGTAATCACATGACAGAAATGGAAACAGGACATTTCCCCCCCCCCCCCCCCCCCCCCTCTAAAGGTGGCTCCTGATGCCCAATAGGCATGACGTGAAGAGATTCAGGCTTGGCAGGCATGACGTGAAAGGTTCTGACTTGGAGGGTGCTGTGGTTTTGCGGTGCTCCTCGTCTGCAAAACCCATTGTAAAAGTTGACCCACTCACCAACAGGGCATAGTCAATGTATTGGGCTAGGGAAAAATAAATTTTTCCAACAGGCAGTCCAGAGCGCAAGGGTTCGTCAAGTCCAAAGCAGAAAATGTCCTTTAAAGCCACGTCATTAAAATCAACCCAATGACTGAGTCCACAAAAATTCTCCACATAGGTTTCCAGGGGACCATTCCTCTGGCGTAGATTGAGGAGGGCAACAGCTGGGTTCATTTTGGTGGGTCAAGTATTCTGTAAAGTGATCCACTGGAGGCAAGTTGTAGAGAGAACCCAAGGGCAGTTTTAATAGAAACAAGATCAGACATGAAACAAAAACATGGCGTGGCATGAAAACATGAACATGAACATAGACTTTGTATTACATTAACAAAGGTGAACAAATACAGTAACAAATGCATTTCATGTTAGTTAATACATTAAATAATGTTAACCAATGAACCTTATTGTAAAGTGTTACTGAAATGTTTACTATTTCAAGCAAATTATGTGATTAAGAACATTGGTTTGCTTTGATCTAGACTCGGTTTCTATGATAATGAGGATGCTAGACAAGACAATTATTGTATCTCTCAAGTCACTCTTTTTATCAGTAAAAACAGTTCTGGCATTTACATTTCCCCACTCAATGAAAATATAATTGTTATTCAGGGGCCACCTGGGGAGAAAGGTGAACAGGGTACAACTGAAATAATAGACTACAACGGAAACATTCAAGAGGCTCTTCAGGTTAGTGGAATAATGTCTATGACCTTTCATTGGAAATCATATTTCTAACCTGTTTTAAACTGCATAAATTAGGACAGCTAATTTCACAACACAAACCAAAGTGCCCAATTCATATTTTTTGCTCAAGAAAAATTGATAATAATTGCATGAAATTCACAATAATTTAGATAAACACCCAAAAATGCGTAATGGATAAACATCTGTAGCAGTGATATTGGCTTGTAAATAATTGGCACAGACAGAAAATATGACACACAGGTTGGTCTTGTCCATAACTGTAAATCTTATCTTTTACCTTCCCTTCTTCCTGACTGCCTACAGAAGATAACTACTATTACAGTTACGGTAATTCACCTCTGCTTTGTCTGTGTGTTATATGAGTGCTGTATTTTGCTCAGCATGAATTCAACACTTCCATACATACATGTTTCTCCCCTAATTCTGCCAATTCTCTTACAGCCAGAATATTGTATGTTGCTGTGCCAATGTTCATTAACACTTGTTTTATCTGATTTGAGATAAAGACTTATCTCCTATGTAACAAGCATCAAAGTATGTATGAATGTGGTTCAGGCCCCTTTCTCAGCTATATGTATTCAGAGTGCTCTGATTGGACCAGTCCAATATAACCTATGCGTGTTAACACAGGAAGTGAGAAATGACACATTGTCTCCATTGACACATACAAAAACAAAAATGACACATTGACACATACATTCTCACGTGTCATGTTTCATATGTAACAAAAAAGTGTAATAATTGTGTCCCTTGTTTGCATCTACACAAAAAAAATTTGGGGGGGGAATTGATAATTTTTTTTTGTTTTTTTTTTTTATTAGGGTCCCCCTGGACCTCCTGGGCCAGTTGGACCAAAGGGAATGAAGGTAACCACATAATTGATTAACAAAATGGGCATTATGGGCAGTTAAATTCTACGTAAAAGTAGCATTTATGTGCTTGTGACTACAACCTTTTTGTGACAATCAGCGGCTGGAGTGCCCGCATGAGCCACTGGAGGGCACTCTCTTCCTGTGTTATTTTCCACCATGGACTCATTATTGTTTAATTACGTTCAGTTGTGTTTGATTACCTGTTATTGAGTTCCTTATTTTAACCTGAGTTTTCCCTGTGTCCTTTGCGAAGTCTTGTTTCACTTGTAAGCGTACATCTCTGAGCATTAATCCTTGTGTTGGTATTCCGTGTTTCCCTGGACTCTTGACCCTTGTCTGTTTTCTGGACTGTTTATGAACCTGTGCTGCCTGCCTCGACCTAAGCCTGTTTTGACCACGAGTTACCGGATTGCCCTTTGTTGAACTGTCTGCTTGAGTTTGTCTGCTTGTGTGTAAGTTAAAATAAAGTGCTGCACATGGATCCGACCGCCTCATTCCGTACGTTACACTTTTGAAGACAAAGATCAAAATGTAAAAACAGTTCATTTCAGTGAAATATTATTGCTTTTCACAGGGTGATCAGGGTGTTCCTGGACTTCCTGGACTGGATGGAGAAAGGGTAAGAGGACCAAAATGTTCTTACTTTGTACAGATTTTATTGTCTGTCAACTGACCCATATCTAAGCACAATAATTTTTTTATATAATCATTTATCACAATTAATATAATCCACACGTTGTTAGGGTCACAAAGGTTCTAAAGGTGATATGGGTGTCCCTGGAATATCAGGAGAAAAGGGATCAATGGGTCCCTCCTGGCTTACAGGTAAAATTATCTGAGCGTGAGATAAGTTGATACTTGTGATATTAATCATAACTTAAAATGAATGATGTTGTATAGGCCTAATGGCTTGTCACATTATTTAAGTAGGTTAAGTCATGGCTCCGTAATGTTGCCTGCAGGGTGTGAATGGTCTGAAAGGAGACAAAGGAGGGGCTGGCCTGTCTGGACCTCAGGGACCCTCAGTAAGTACAGCCAAAATAGTGTCCAACCAAAATGTGAATTAAGTGCTTGGTCTTCTGTCTAACTCACAGTCAGTGATAGCTGTAGACAACTGGGACTAGTCTTTATCAGTGACAATTTGCATGGTGTCAGTACTGAGAGTAATGTTTTATCATCAATTTACATGTATGATGTCAAATCACTTTACCTTAAATTGAGCCTTACTATTGTAGTGTAATTGAGGGTCATATTAATTAAACAGCTTCTCAATCTTTGTGCCCTGTTGTCCCTCATGTCGTCTGTGTATATTTCCCTTATGGATTTTTTTATCTTGCTCATATTAACAGATTATTGGGCCCCCTGGAGCACCTGGTCCACATGGACCACCTGGACCCATGGTGAGTTGATGCTTTGCACAACAGAAATGGTATACATTTTAATCATTTTTAAATAATCTATTCTTAGCCAACTGACATTTTTTTCTGCCTAAAAGTGAGATTTATGCTTGAAGCTACAACAATTTTCCAGTTGTAATATATTACATTTATTTAGTTTAGCTTCATCTTGTTTTAAGGAATTTTTTTATGTATTTATTATTTTAGCAATGAATATATCCAAATAGCCTATAAGCATCACAAAAAGGACTCATTGTCCCATGTTCTCTATGCATTCAGACAGTTATGAAAGTCTGCCATTTATTGTCATGCTATTCCAGGCCAGTCTCTGAGAGACTGTGGCCTTAACCTTCAAACTTAAGAGCTTTTACATTTTAAAACTGCTTCAAATTACAAGGAGTGAGTGAGCGAGTGAGCGTGCGCGAGATAGTTATTAATGATGTGTTGTGTTGCAGGGTCCTCATGGATTCCCTGGCCCAAAGGTACGTCATTACTGGGTGGAGCATATCTCCTCTATAGGTGATATCAGTGCCAGAGCGATTCCTGGCTCTTAACTTTGTTGCTAATTTATTTATTTCAAGTTAATGCCTTTCTGAATTACATTTGTTGTTTTAAGGCACGCTGCATACTTGGCATGAATTGTTCATAGAGCAAATCACCTTCTGTCAAACATGAAAGTAATTACTTGCCCACAGTGTTAGTTTGGACATACAGAATGCTCTGAGAATTGCAGCAGGTCTTCTCATCACTTTGACCTTAACTCCCACTGTGGTTTTAGTCACTGTAGTTATTCAAGTCTTTGTGGATTACCAGGTGCAAATTCAGGAGGATATCAATCTGTGATATTTTTCCAGAAATCAAAAGACAAGATGCTTCTGAGTAAATGTTACTGCGCATTTCCTAAACTGTTGTCTGTACTCCTATTTAGGGGGAACCAGGGTTGCATGGTCTCAAGGGACTGCGAGGGGAGACTGGGTATAAGGGTGACAGAGGACACCTGGGTCTCCCTGTAAGTACACTACAGCAGTGCATCCTAGGATCTTAGTGCTTTATCCCAACTTATTTTGACTCAACATCTTCTAACCTTTACCACATTCCCCACTGTCCATTTGTTTGCTGTTATAAATGTACGTTTTCGTTGTCGTGACTTGTGCAGACAACCAAGCCTGATTTGCTGCCTCTTAAACGTTGTGTGTTGGTTAAACGTCTATTTGTTTATCTTTGTTAACAGCTGTTAAGTTTTTTTTTGTGTCCAGTTCACTCATCACGTACTAATCGCACTTTTCAAACCTCCATTCATACTTCCATAAATGCACAGGGAGTATCTGGCTTGGATGGCAAGCTGGGACCCCGGGTGAGTCTCAAGCCATGTTTCACCAACCCCCCACCCCCCCTCCCCCAAAGCCTCCCTACATCTTAAAAAAAATGGTTCATGTGACACATTTCTGGTGAACGGGGAATGTGGTTAGACTCATTGTTGGTAATGTTTCATCAATGTTCAGCTCTATGTGACAGTGAAAGATTAAACAACAAGAGTACTCTGTTTTTCTGCTGACAAGTTTGACATTAACACTGATTTAACACTCACTCATCCATTAACATTTTATTTATTATTTATGTTCATCTGTGTATTTATTTGTGGGTTTGCATGATTAATTGCTAAAGTTAAATTCTGAGAAAAAAAATTACATGAAGAGCTGATTGATCAAAGTTATGGTCTGCTTTTCTAAACTGTGTTGACATGTAAGTTTTGATAACGCTTTAGATAACAGCCCGGAAAGTACTGCGTAAATTAAGACGAATTTACAGCATAACTTTCTTGAATTATATTGTACCTATAAAGTACTCACATGTAAGTATAAGGGAACAATATTTAACGGTTTTAGAATAAAGGGGTAACAACCAGGAGAATTAACAAATTATTTATAATGCAAGTATTTTAGATCTAAGGGGTACTTTTTCTACTATTATGATAAAATAATTGTACATTTGGGAGCAATTTAGCAAGAACGAACCTTTTTGTAATGATAGTCTACCAATACATACTGTATAGACTTTTGAAAAATTACAGGGTACATATCTGTGCATTTATACAGTCATTTGTTTATTTATTTAATTAATTATTTGTTTATTTTTTGATAGCAAAAGTGCTTACACGTTTCAATGCAAGTAAAAATAAAACTAATGCAAAAACAATTTAAATACTGGAGAAAAATACTCTTGTTTCATAAAGTTACAGGGTAAGTGTGACATTGCGGGCTGTAAATTAAAGTGGTGCTTGTTACCCTCTTGTTTTATGTAGTTATGTATTTTAAATAAAAGGTTTATTTAAAAAAAATGTTTTAGATTAATAAGAAGTTTTTTTTTAAATTAAGGTTTCTGAGTCAGTGATATTAGATTGTGTGTAAGTATTTTTATACTTACCCTGTAACTATATGGAACAAGAGGGTAACAAGCACCACTTTCATTTACAGCCAGCAATGTTACAAGTATATTTCCCCAGTATTTATGCAAAAGTTGCAATAGTTTGTTTTCAGTGCACTTTTGTTAAAATAATTACTGTATAATTGCACAGATATGTACCCTGCTATTGTTTAAAGCCTATATGTATTGATACACTATTATAACAAAAAGGTATGTCAAATCTCATTTATTTATATTTGGCTTTACAGCAGCTCTAAAATAAAGTTATTGTCCTGCTAAAGTTAGTTTTGATAATTGATTCACTTCCGTTGCAAAGATCATTAGTTATTAACTTAGCGGCCGCTAACACGACACCGTTCTAACAGAAAACAAAACGTGCTGTGCTTGCTCGAGATCACAAACCCTGAAATAGATTCCAAGGTGCAAGCCTTGAAAAAGGTTATCTCTGCGCAAACCTCAAAAATGCAAGCCCGCGTGAAAACGCAAACGGCGTGCACATGCGCATCACGTGTTTAGTCTATAGGTATGCGTGTTCTTTATAATAAATAATTATTTATCGCTTCTGCGTTGCCACATGAACCGGAATTATCTCGACAACATTTTATCTGTACAGAGGTAAAGGTGAAGGGAAGGAGGCCTAGTTGGGGAGAGGCTAGTTGAGCCCATAGGGGAGAGACTAGTTGACACTTCAGGACTGCGTTGTCGTCGTGTCCAGGTGTAGGTTCTTCATCAGATCTGGATACGGCGGACTGCGTTAAACCTTGGGATAAACAGAGAGACTAATATTAGTGTAGACGCCATCCTTCTTATGATGTAACATGTACATCAGGATTTATGGGAAGTGTTCCCAGTTCAGGCTGACCTAATCTATGCAGCCTAACATTGAATTACAGAAGTCTGTAATGTGTTATGTGTATGCTAGGTCAAAGCAATGTGTTTTTAGTCTAGACTTACTACTGACAGAGTGTGTCTGCTTCCCGGACAATGTTAGGAAGACTGTTCCAAAGTTTTGGTGCTAAATAGGAAAAGGATCTACCGCCAGCAGTCTATTTTGATATTCAATATATTATCAACTGCCTGGAATTTTGAGATTGCAATAGATGTGAAGGACAATAATGCATTAAGAGCTCACTCAAGTACTGCAGAGCTTAAACCATTTAGTGCATTGTAAGTAATCAGCAATATTTTAAATGGTATGCAATGTTTAATAGGGAGCCAATGCAATGTTGACAGAACTGGGCTAATATAGTCATACTTCCTGGTTCTAGTAAGAACTCTAGCTGCTGCGTTTTGGACCAGCTGTAGTTTGTCTATTAAGTGTGCAGGGCAACCACCCATAATAGCATTATAATAATCTAGCCTTGATGTCATGAACGCATTAACTAATTGTTCCGCATTTGTCATTGAGAGCATATGACGTAATTTAGATATATTTTTAAGATGGAAAAATGCGTTTTTTACAGATATTAGACACGTGACTTTCAAATGAAAGATTGGTGTCAAAGAGCACACCCAGGTTCCTAACCGACGACGAAGACTTGACAGAGCAGCCATCAAGTGTTAGACAGTATTCTAGGTTATTACGTGAGGAAGTTTTTTTGTCCAATAATTAGAATCTCTGTTTTTTCAGAATTAAGTTGTAGGAAATTAATAGTCATCCAGTTTTTTATATTAGCTATGCATTCCGTTAATTTTGTGAATTGGTAAGTTTCGTCAGGGTGTGAGCTGAATATCATTAGCATAAAAGTGAAAACTAATGCCATGCTTCCTAATGATATCTCCTAAGGGTAGCATGTACAGAGTGAACAGCAAAGGTCCTAGCACTGAGCCTTGTGGTATGCCATACTGAAATTTTGATAGATAAGCAAACTGATAATGGCCAGATAAGTATGATTTAAACCATGCTAATGCAATTCCACTAATGCCAACATAATTTTAGAAAAAAATCGGGCCTGGGAGGAGTTTGGTGAGGCCATGGAGAAGGACTACCGGTTGGCCTCGAAGAGAAAGGAAAGCAGTGCCCCACCAACACTGTTTACAGTGGATATAATTACATAATCTGTATATTTTGAAGTAAGGGATTGAATATTTAGCAACCCGAGCTTTATCATTTGTTCATCTGTATTATATCTGTTTTTTATTTGTTGAACATCAATGAAATTTTTACCCTTAAATGGGTTTGGGAGTTTATTGTATGTCCTAATTCGGGGAACAGACACAGTCTCTGTATGATGATATCTAGGTGAAAGGGGCTCTATGTGATGGGATTTATCTGACCTCAGTGACATGAGACAGCTAGCAGGTGGTCGGTTTAGCCAGTCTTTCTGCTTCCTGACCTGAGCCCCAATTCATGTTTGAGCTCTAAGAATATGAGCCATATTACTAGAGAGAAGAGCAGAACCATCCCAGGAGGGATGAATACCATCTCTTTTCAACAGGTCAGGTCTGCCCCAAAAACTTTACCAATTGTCTATGAATTCTATATTCTTTTGCAGACACAACTTAGACAGCTAGCCATCGAGTGAGCACAGTCTACTAAGTATCTCATCACTCCAGCAAATAGGCAGGGGGCCAGAGCAAATTATAGTGCTTGACATCGTACTAGGGCACATTCAACAGGATCCACAGTGGGTGTTTCACTGAGTGGGGAGAATCTATTTGTTATGGCAATTGTAATGGAAGAGCGGTGTTTTGTCCCACGACTACAGCATCTCACGGTCACCCAGTTGCCCTGCTGCAAAGGCTCTACAGCTGGAACCAAACAATGTACAGAGTTCCCTAAGCTAGTCGTATCCAAAGCAGTATCTAAAGCCCTTCCATTCTTACTATCCTCGATTAAAGTTTGGATGTGTGCCTCTAGTTATGAAATCGTCTCCATCAGCCTGGCTATTTCCCTGCATTTATCTAATTTAAATACCATTGCTGACAGAAAATGCTATACTATACAGTACATGCGGCACGAAGTGCAAGTGACAATAACAGGAAAAGACATTACTCACCGTGTTTGTTGACAGATCCTTGTATGCAGTATATGTTCTCGTTAAATTGCTCCCAAATGTAAGATTGTTGTATCATAATAGTAGAATAAGTAACACTTAGTTCTAAAATACTTATAGTATAAATAATGTTAATTCTCCCGGTTGTTACCCCTTTATTCCCAAAACTTTACATATTGTTCCCTTATACTTCCATGTAAGTACTTTATAGGTACACTATTACTAAGTTACACTGTAAATTTGTTTAAATTATGCATTACTTTGCGGGCTGTTATCTGTTATCACCCAAGTTTTTTTATAAAATCATATTCAAAACCTCATACGCTCTCTTATTATAGGGTATGGATGGACCAATCGGGGCTCCTGGTCCAGCAGGTCCAAAGGGAGATGGAGTAAGTTATTTTATTTTGTTTTATTTAGTTTTTTTTGTTTGTTGCTGTTTTAGCTGGATAATTGTGTGCAATTACAATTTATATAAAATTGAATGCCACAGGGTGAGAAGGGTGATGTTGGTGATCCTGGACCCAGAGGGCCTTATGGGTTACCTGTAAGTACTCAAATTATTTTTAATGTTTAATTAAAAAAAAACATTGATAATTATTTGACAATTCAATAATGGTCACATTATTCACTATTCTCGTTCCAGAGAATATTATAATTTTTTTGTTTCTTTTCTTTTCTTGTTTTTTGAAGGGAGCTGCTGGAACACCTGGAATGGATGTGAGTTGTCGATCTTAATGTTCTGCTTGTGTGTTGACTTGTCGTTTGTTTTTTTTGGTCACTTCCTGCAACTGTTGTGCCCTCTAAATAATATTTTCAGTGAAGTTATTTACCCCTGAACTGATCAGCCTCCAAGCATTTGTAATTACTTGAAGTTGTATTTTTTCAGGGGTTACCAGGCTTAAAGGGAGACAAGGGTGACGTGGGGGAAAGAGGAGAAAAGGTGATTGTGACATAGATGTTCTGAAACAGGGAATTAACCTTTCGCTCTCTTATTAATTAGATCTGATGTCAATGGACATTTACAAAGCAGCTCAGGCAGAGAGGCCTTCATATAGACATAATGTGGGCCATGGAGATGGAGATCAGGGTTAAGATTTTACATTTCATTTTCTGGTACAATAGGAAAATAGCAATATTTATAGTTTCAGGAAAAAGTATATGAACTCTTTGACTTTCTGTATAAATTGTCATTAATCACATAATTTAATCTGATCTTCAGCTAAGCCAAAACAAAAGACAAACATGGTTTACATGTAGTAAAAAATAAATAAAATAAAAAACATTTAAGGGTGTACACACTTTTCCCTCCTTACAAGAATGTTTACTTCCCTCCATGTGTGTGTGTTTACTTGGGGTGTGTAACGGTACATGCATTTGTACCAAAAACATTTTTTGCAAGTCTTTCAGTTTGGTATGCATGTGTAAAGAAAGAATACAGTGTTGTTTTAACCACAGCATATGCGGAACTTCAATTTGTAATTTGTAATCAATGAGTAATTTCAAACCCCTAGGATTTGACAACATCGTTTATATCAATATCTGAAACATAATAATGTCAAGTCATCTTCATTTATATAGTTTTTTAACAATTGTTTTAAAGCGGCTTTACAGCAATTAACGGATAATTTAAGCCGGTAACAGAGATTGTTTTGGCTTTATAGCGGTTTCTTGAATAAAGATATTTTCCAGCTAAAGTTAGATGGACAGAGTGAGCTGCTTCCGGATTGTTCATGTACCTTCGGTTAAATTGTTTCCTTGTTTTTGTCTTCAAAAAAAAAAAAAAAAAAACGAAAAAAAAAACGTAATTTATTACATAATCGCCCCTTCTCATGAACATAAACTAATCTCGTAATTTTTTCACACTTTGTTCTAATTCGCCAAATAGAAACACAATAAAACCAAAATGGATAAACAGCTTAAATATTCGATCCCTACATGGGAGCAGGAATGAAACGGCCCTTTCCACTGATTGGTCAACCAAACATCAAAGCATACCGTTTTCCTCAGTTTTGCGCAACAGAAGAATAGTCTTACACTGCTACAGTTGTACTGATTCTTAAAGCGCTTATTGCAACTTTCAGAGACAACCAGACTTAGTGTTATCTCCCTGCAACATCAGTCTCGTACTTGGCAATATTTTGGGTGTGTCAGTATCCAGCAACTTATTGATTTTCTGACCCTGAACATAAAAATTAAAAGTGAGGGGGGTTCTAAAAAACAACGAAAAAACTAATTTTCTCATTTTTCTACTTACAACATTAAATAAAAATACAAATGAACGAATAGTACATGAATAAGGATAAGATCCAAGTCATCTTCAACGTGAGACATGCTTTGGATTAAGTGCTTCAAACTAAATCAAAAACCTACATGGTGAGTGTGTTTAAAGGGGTGGTAAAATGCCATTTTCACAAGATGTAAAATAAATCTGTGATGTCCCCAGAGTGTGTGTGTGTGAAGTTTTAGCACAAAATACCCCACAGATATTTTATGAAGCATGTTAAAGTTGTCACTTTCTGAGGATTTCGCTCTTTGAGCGTTGAAACTTTGCAGATGTTGTTATGCTCAAACAGCAACATATCACACTAACTAAAGTTAGAAAAGGAAAATCATACTTTACCACCCCTTTAAAGCAACACCAAGTAGCTTTTGCTCTCGGGGTCCCCCTACAGTTGGGAAACAGTATTGTCTTCTACTACTGTCGCAAAATCTGTCATGGTTACACCAGGGGATATACGCGCATTTGTTGACAAGCCGATACCCCCGAACTCTGCAGGAGGAGTTCTTAGGTCTTGGGCAGACGGCCTGCGTTGCGTGTGAAATGTCTTCATCACAGGTACAGTGGCATATTTCAGCATGTCATATGAATATAATTTCATGGGTTTTATTTTTTTCAAACGCCAAAAGATCGCGTAGCTCAAGTTTACAAGCCAGCGTCATTATAGTAACATAATGGATATGCTAATTCAATTCAATGTTTGTGTGGTAGGTATAGCCATATATCGTCAATATTATAATATCAAGCTACCATAGATGAATCTACAAATTTGAAAAATCGAGGCGAGACACTTTCACCAGAAAAATAAATAAACAAACTTGACTATCTGCCTGCAGTCATTAGGATAGTTATCCTAAAAGATGATTTTGTCCGTCTAATCATGTAGCTATTACTAGTCCGACAGCATGACGGCCAAGTCAGCATCGGTCCCTCCTCCTCCTCTAGCTCACGCCAGCGAGCGAACGCTGGACCAATATTGATCCTCGTCCGGACTTTGATTTTATAACTCTCCCTTTTTCTCTTCCTAGTCTCCTCCGACAAAACCTTTGCCTCCTTCGGTTTAGTTGCAGACCCCGTCAGGCTATGGCAGATGTGTCATTCAACCTATTGTAAGTCGATATACCATCACAAGAGTCTTGGAAATATATTATGAAGGTTGAAAAACTACTTGGTGTTGCTTTAATGCATTTGAGAAGCGTTTTTTTTCAGCGCACAACTTGCATCTTACGGTTGGACCTGTAAATGTTACAATTTAAGTATCTGGAAAAGTATTTACATTTCGTCTAAAGGATTATGCTGACAGCAAGTGAGCCTTCACTTAACTTTGCAGATTTCAATGAACGAGTGCCGGTGCACATAAAGATGGAGGGGATTAAAATGGAACTGTAATAATTCCAACCAAATTCTAAAATATTATGCTAATATATTTTGCATCCAAATGTGCACTTCAAATCTCTTCCCCCCAATTACAGCAGCACTATAAACTGCAGTGTATATTGTTGCTGTTTTCAGCAATATTTACAGAATTTTTTTAATTTAAAGACACATTCAACAAAGTGTGTTCAGTAAACCATTTCTAAACAAACAAACAAATGAATAAATACAAATATTTTTGTCACCTGCTGTACCTAAATTGTAGCAAAATGGGAGTTATGTATCGAACCATCATTTTTGTGTACAGTTACACCACTAATGTTTACGCAGTGTTTTTATAAAGGCAACATTTTCACTAAACTTTGTCTGTCTATAAGGGTATATATAGAACGTTGCATGAAAAAACTGGTTTAATTGCATCCACTTTGTCAAAGAAAGTTTTAACAGAAGTATGAACTGACACCGATATATATGGACTATTAAGGTAATCTGCTAACCTATTCACTTTGTTATTGACGTTTTATTCTATTTAAATATCTTAATGTTAGTGTGAAGTAGGAAAAAAAATTCCATTAGTTGGGACATTGGTTATGCTCATTTTTGCTCGCTCCTGTCACGGTGTGGTGTTCGTAGAAGAAAGGCGAACAGGCAAAAAGCTCTAATACCTATGTTTACTTAAATTAAACTCACACAGGTACAGGGATCACGGGTTGAAGGTACACACACACACACACACACACACACACACAAACACACAGTAGGTTCAATAAAACATAGACGAGAACGGACAAAGACTGAGGGAGAACACAGGGTATAAATGCATGGTCAAACAAAGGGAGATGACGAGTGAATAACAAGGTACAGGTGAATGAAATTACTAATCAACAGACTGGGGCCCCCCTCCCAAAAGGCGCGTCCTTGCGGCGAAAATGGTCCAACTGAGGAGGGAGGGAGGGGTTCTGGAGGAGGGCGTGGAGCAGACCGAAAGAAAAAAATTAAAGAGTCCAGGGTAAAAAACAAAAACTGTCCATGGCGGAGTGGATGGTGGGAGAAGTCAGTGAGGTGCCAGGAGCAGATGGAACAGGAGGGGCCAGATGGAATACCAGAGGCCAGCCAGGACGAGGCTCCAGGGTGGAGTCGAAGAAGGTAGGAGCCATGGTGGAGTGGACCTGGTGGCAGACGACATTCTGGGGATGACCAACAGAGGCAGAGCATGAGGGAGAGGAGACCAGGGCTGAACCGAAGAGCCGACACTCCAGGGTGATGCGGAGGTTCCGGCGAGGCACGGCGAAGCCAGCAGCTCCAGCGACTGAAGTGCTGGCGGGGACTCCAAAGTTCGCGGTGGCGCCGGAGCAACCGAAGACCCTGGTGGAGCCGGAGGGATTGAGGAGCCCAACTGAGCCTGAGGGACGAAGTGACGAGGCGAAGCCAGAGGAGGGTAGTCCCAGCCAAGGGCTGCGTCGGGCCGAGGCGGAGTCCAGGTAGCGGAGGTGGGAGGTCGAGACAGGGGATCCATCGACCCAGATTGATTTGGCGACGGGCAGACCTGTGGCGAATTAATCTCACTGCAGAGGGGTTGTGGATGAGCAGAAGGGCTAACGGGAGACAACGGAGGCTGGGATGAAAGATGAATGTTGATGGGCGGAGGCGGGAGAGGGAGGCTGCGTGGGAATTCAGGCACTGGTGTGACGACAGGCTCAGGGCTGGACAGGACCAGAGGCGAAACGGTCTTAGGGCTGGGCAGGACCAGCGGTGAAGAAGACTCAGGGCTGGACGGGATCAGCGGTGAAGAAGTCTCTGGCTCGGCGGGCATGACGTGCACAGTCTCTGGCTCGGCGGGCATGACATGAACAGTCTCTAGCTCTGCAGGACTGACGTGAAGTGCAGGCTCGGCAGGACTGACGTGAAGATCAGGCTGGTCAGGCATGACGTGAAGATTCTCAGGCTCGGAAGACATGACGTAAAGATGTCAATACAGAGACCAACGCCAAAAATCGGTGTTGCCTACACCATGTTATCCTCTTATTAAAATTTGCACCCTATTGACTTGAATGGGGTCTAATTTTAAACCTGCTTTTATTTCTCTTATCATCCTTGATGTGTCATACAAGTGCCCAGCCATGTTGAGTGATTCCTTCAGAGTGAACACGAGTGAATCTGACTGCAGTAGATGTGAAATATATGAATAAAAATGATGTTATATCAGCCAGCGCAAATACCTGTATTTAGTTCCTGTTTTCGGTCGAAGTCCAAAGTAGTCGATTGTCGAGTTCACGCGCATAGGTTTAGTTACCTATGATCACGCGCGTGAACTCGACAATCGACTACTTTGGACTTCATCAAGACCCCCCATCAAGTCAATAGGGTGCAAATTTTAAAAAGAGGATAACAC
>JARPMJ010006370.1:0-53300 GCA_033366665.1 Phoxinus dragarum
CCAAAAGACTGATTAATCTTTATGTATAACACATGCTATATTTATTTACATGGCCATAAACACCAGACGTGATAAACAATGTCAATAAACTAAACACAAACCTAAAGCAATAATACTTTCCTTACATAAACATAACTATTACCGAATGCTACAGTTGGAATATATAAAATTGACCCGTACGTTTATGGGACTTGTCTTTATCGACAGAACCAGCTGCAATCGGTAAAGAATAATTGTGTTCCATAACAACTGCACGAAACAAGCTAACGTTTGTAGCTTGATAGACAATACAACTACAACTTCCGAATTTGTCCAGGACTCCACGCAGTACGAGCTCAATTTTCTCACGAATTAAAAATAGTTGGAAACATTTGGTATATTGTAACTTAACAAAATATATAACACTTGTGATTTTGGGATATTTTAATGCAAAAATCTTACATATTGTACCTTAAACAGTAAGTTCCATTACTATATACAGGGAAAAGCTGTAATTGATCTAACTTTACATTTCATGAAATGTTACAGTAAAAGACTGTTAAATGTACTGTTTTTGGAAATCAAAAATAACAAATCGTATAATTTACAGTAAAAAGCCGTAAACTGACATTCCCATAATTCCTGTGTGATACTTCACATTTGATGTGTTCTTTTTTATAAATTTTAATAATTATGTTGCTTAGTGTTTTGTTTTCAGTTATGTGCATTAGGGTTTTATGCTACATCGTATGTTGTGAAATTAATGTTTGCATTATTTTAGTGTTGTGTGTTACCATGGTGATACTTTGTATTGTGTGTTTGGCATTGTGCACCTTCTATATATTAGTATTTACCTCAGCTTGAGGAAAAGCTGCTTGTGATGAACTTTGGTCCATAGGTTTCGTTTAATGCCCTCCCCAACTATCATTGGGTCTTGAAGTAAGGGGTATCGCTCTCCTTTGGATAATAACTATAGCAGGATTTGAATAGAGCGATGTTATACTTAATGGGGTATGAGCTGCTATCCCCCAATGACATTGGGGTTTTTAAGTAGGGCCTGAGCTACCCTGGTCTGCTTTTTTTCCTTCTCCCTTTTTATGGCAAAAATAGGGATATAGGCTTCCTTTCGGGAAGAGCGGCAGCTCTAAGGAGCCTGGTTTGCTCTTTGTGATATCTGCTTAGGTACCCCCTTAGAGCAGGGCTGAATGGAACCATATTTTGTTACCTCCCTCCCCAAATATTGTTGGGGCGTAAAGCAAGGATATCGCTCCCCATTGGATGGGTGCTCAACCATGGTGACAGTACTAATGAGTAGAAGAAGTTCGCTTATTGGGGGCACTCCTTGTTATCGGTCACGTGATATAGGCCGAGTGCCTTTATTTAAGGCAGGCTTCAGCTGTTTTCCCCCAGTTAAACTGTAGTCTTGAAGTAGAACCTAAGCTCCCCTGCGGTTCCCTGGGTGTGAGAGTTTGAGTGATAAGAGTGGCAGGCACACTTTACCATGCCCTGCTCTCCTTCTTCCTCCTTTTCTGAGTATGAGTAATGATTAGGCTCCCCCTTGAAAGGGCAGCAATAGTGGCGGTTGTAACCTGAAGGGCTATTTCTAAGGTTTTAGCACTTTGGAGGCTCCCTTTCTTAATCTGCTTTAAAAAAAAAAGGCTCCCTCTGTTTCATTTACATCCCACTCCAATGGTTGGAGTTTGAAGTGGGAATATCGCTCCCATTTGGGAAGGTACTCTACAAGGCCTAGTGCCAAATAGAGATATACGAGGCACTAATAGTAGGGGATCTTCGGAAGAGCACCTTTACTCATTGCAGGGTATGAGCTGCTCACTCAGATACATTGGGGTTTTTAAGCAAGGCCTAGCTCCCCTGTGGCTTCCTTGGGGTCTAGAGTCTGGGTACTTAAAATTATTTGGCACACTGCTTATGCCTTGCTTTAATTTCCCTCCTTCCCTGAGTAGGAGTAAGGATAAGGCTCCCTCTTGGAGGGGTATGCTCCCTTTCTTGAGCTGCTCTTATCATAGCCTTTAGGGAATCGGGATAAAAAAAAAAGCCCCTCAGTTCCGTTGATTCTCTCCCCAACTACGTTTAGGTCTTGGAGTAGGCCTCCCCTGTAGCTGGATATCTTACAAAGTCTCTGGTTGACCTATGCTTGGATAACCTGGCAAATAGGGGCACCCTGTCTGGAAACAGTCTGCCATCTTGACAGCACTCTAAATAGATGACTGCATGGACGTTTCCAAGTGAGTCCTGGAGAAAGACTTTGCAAATAAGGTCGAGTGCTCTTCCCTATGACTTTAGGGTAAATAAGAAGAGCTTATGCTCCCCTGCGGATTCCGGAGGGAGGAAGGTTGTAAAGGCTTGCGATTTCCCTTGCAACAAGCCATAGAAGCTGAGTTTCCTTCTCTTGCTAAGTAGAGAATTTGAGCTCACATAGTGGCAGCACTAAGCAGTCTATAAGTCAAAATTTGCGCCCTGAGTGTTGACCTGCTTTGACTCCAGCTGATCTGTAGTCTATCTATTCTATGCCCACTATGATTTGCATATCCACAGCCCAGTGAGGCAGGCACACGCTCAGCATGGCAGAGTGGGTATTGGTTCCCCATAGCGCCAACTCCACGACTCTGCATCGAAGTTCCACGTCGAAAGGGAACGTCTGGGTACGTATGCAACCCTGGTTCCCTAAGAAGGGGAACGAGACACAGTGTCTCGTTGCTATGCATCGGGTTTGCCTGCATGTCTCAACAAGAGGATCAGTCTACCTGGAGACCTGCTACTAACCTATGGAGACAGGGTTTCACCATCGCGATTCCCACCAGAAAGTACATGAGGATTGAGAAGGTCATCATGGTGAAGCCCAAGAGGATGGCTCTGTCTTCTCCCACACTGGACTCTGGGATTTGAGCTCTGGCTTTCTCACTGCATCTCAGCTCCCTTTCTTTCCTCCAGTTCCCTCCAGTTCCCTGCAGTTGGCCTTGCTGGTGGAAGGCATCCCTGAGAAACAGTTAAAGGGATAATTCACCAAGAAATTATTTACCCAACTTTATTTCATAACCTATACGGTGTTATTTTTTCCATGGAATACAAAAGGAGAATTTTGTAGAAAATTCTTCAGAATTTCAGAATTTCATGAAAATTCTGCAAATCTCCCAAAAATAACAAAGAAAACAACAGCATGTGGATTTGGAGTGACGTGTTCCATGTCCATTTTTGGGTGAACTATTTCTTTAAATCATTTTATGCAGATTACTATAACATGCACAAGGCCTAAGGGCCAGATTTACTAAACAGGGCAAATTTGCGTGAGGCAGCCTGACAATTTTAAGCCGATGAGAGTGAAAAGTTCTGCTTGTGATCTACTGACGAGAATTGAATAGATAGGTGTAGGTATGACGTCAGAACCTGGAAGTCTTATTTGCTGCTGGCTCCATCGAGTTTTCAAAAAAAATAATAAAAAAAAATAAAAAAAATGTTTCAAAAATGTTTTCAATTTCCCCCCCCAAAAATGTGTACTTTAAATGTGTAAAAATGTGTACAATTTATTTGCAATTGTTATATATTTGTAACTACAATAATGATAAATCAGCTATTTAGTACATTTAAAACACATTACCTTAAAATATTATATCAAATAACACATTTTTCAAAAATGTTTTCAAAAATGTTTTCAAAAATGTTTTCAAAAATGTTTTCAAAAATGTTTTCAAAAATGTTTTCAAAAATGTTTTCAAAAATGTTTTCAAAAATGTTTTCAAAAATGAACATGAACTTGAACATGAACAAAGTATCATCAAGTTATGTTACCACAGACTTTATTTTACGTGATCTTTATTTTAAAATCGCAAAAATATATTCATATCAGACTGCAACTTCAAACTAATGGAAAAGCGCTCATTAAATTTAATTTCCAAACAATTAAGAACCCCACTGAGTTTCATTGTATGGGGTTAAAAAACACAAATATATTTTGTGTTCCACTGAAGAAAAGTCACCCTTGTGAAAAAGAAGTACACCATAAGCATACTTCTAAAAAGACCATCATTATGGAAACCATGTACTTTTTAAAAGAATATACTGAATATAGGCTACTTAAGTTTAAATACTTTAAATATTATATCAAATAACACACTACAGTAAAATTATAATAAAGTCCTTTACATGTGCTTTAGTATGTTAGTCAACACATCAAAATTAGTGCGCTTCTTTAAAGCACAACAAAATATTACTAAAACAATGATTTAAAATGTACTTTACAGTAAACTTTTAATTTGGAGCTTTTAAAAGTGCTACTTAAGTGTGTTAAGAAACATAGTCATGAAAGTACACAAAAGTGGCGTTTTTATTTCATCAATATTATCTGAAAGCACAGTTTAAAAAATATATAAACATTAAGATTTTAAGTACACTAAAAGTGCACATTCAATACAAATTAAGCACACTTCTTTTTTACAAGGGTGTTGAAACTGTCACGAATGGTTGTAATGAGCGCAGGATGAAGGAATAGGCCTATCACTAATAAAGTCTTTAATTATAAATCAAACAATAATCATTCAAGCACAACCACGTTAACATTGACGAGACTGGACAAACAAACTGAATGGACAGATGGTTTAAACACACAGAGATAATTAACGAAACCAGAAACACGTGCATAAATCAATCAAAACCCATGGAGAACATACACACTGAAAACTAAACCAAAACTGAGCAAATAGGAACAACATGAGGGCGAGTAAATATTGACAGAAGTTCATTTCGAGATTTTAGTGACTTTTTAAATTTAATAATGTTCAATAATGTTCAATAAGGGGTGGAGACAAAAATGGTTTAAGGTTTGCTATGTTCTAACAACATGTCCAACTCAAGGACTTGTTGCTGCTATTGTCATATTTGGAATTAATGCACAATACTTTTTGTATGCAACTGGACAATTATCTGTAATAAAACGTGGATCTGATCTCCATACGTACCGCATGTGTCGTCGCCGCGCGCCGTGCAGAGTGATGTTAACAGGAACACTGAAAGACCCTCGGGGGGAATGATTCAGCAGCATTTCTATCTAATCAAGTAACCCTTAACTGGGTTACAGCACTAAATTAACACAACACCGACCCCACTTTGACAAGGTCAATGCACTATACATCTGGACACACAACCACCGTGCTGCATAGCCGTCAGACATGTAGTGCACAATAGAGTGCACTTAAGGGATTGTTTTCTTCTCATCCAGATGAGATCAGTGGAATATATTTCCTCTGCCTGAACAGGGATGCCACAGAGGGTTTCTATGGGAACCCCTACAGCCGGACCATAATTATGTCCTATGGGATTGTAAGCACTCATGACAGTTTTTTTTCTTCTATTTTTATATATGACCTGGACACAACTATGAAGTAAATGAACAAACCTTCAAAAATAATAACATTATGCAAAGTGTCCAGATCCCAAGCCTATCAGCAGACACTTATGTTTACTTTATACTGAGTACCGAACGATGTCTTACCTCAAAAGATGCGTTCTTCTGTTCATGATATAGCCTAGCTATTAAACTAGACACCAAATGACAAAACTCACAACTTTTAGCTTCATGAGCACAACAGTGCATCAATAATTAATGCGTTTTTAATCCAAAACAACATACATTTTTAATGAACGAATTATTGTATATTTACAAATGTATTGAATTTATCAAAACAACATTGCGCACCTGGTCATCGTCTGCTGAGGATGTACTGTTGCTTAACTAACATATTTTTGAGATGACCTGAGAAGATGACAGTTGTTTTCGTATCTACTGCTGCTTTGTAGCTGAATTGAACTCCTAAATGATCAACTTTATTGAACCGAACTGAATCTTGATAACTATGATATCTTCTCCGTGTAAAGTAAACAACAAAACACGAAATTGTGAAAACGTTGACGCCATGCGCTTGCGTATTAAAGGGATACTCCACCGTTTTTTCATATTAAACTATGTTATTCCCTTAACTAAGACGAGTTGATACATACCTCTCTCGTCTCAGTGCGTGCACTAAATCGCTCTGTCTTGCGGCGAAACTTTGTTAGCACTTAGCTTAGCCCAGTTCATTCAATTGGGGCCAAGAAGCTACCAAACACCTCCACGTTTTCCCTATTTAAATACAGTTACTCGAGTAGTGTAACTCGACCTAGGACGGTCGACGGTGACACAAAACAAAACGTTGCGCTTTTCTAAGCGTGTAAAATGGATAACTATATTGTATGGCGGAATACCATAGCAAGTGCTTGGGAGCACTTCGACTTGGCGCAGTAATATCTTCACTCGTGAAAAATCCTCTCACCGGCCCCCGCTCGAGTAACTGTATTTAAATAGGGAAAACGTGGAGGCGTTTGGTAGCTTCTCTGCTTGGCCCCAATTGAATGAACTGGGCTAAGCTAAGTGCTAACAAAGTTTCGCCGCAAGACAGTGCGATTTAGGGTGCTTTCACACCTGCCTTGTTTAGTTCGGTTGAATCGCACTAGAGTTCGTTTTCCGAATTGGTGCGGTTCGTTTGGGCAGGTGAGAATGCAGCAATCGCACTCGGGTGCGCACCAAAAGCGGACCAAACAAGCGTACCGAGACCTCCTAGGAGAGGTGGTCTCGGTACGCTTTCAAACGAACTCTGGAGCGGTTCGTTTGTGGTGAGAACGTGATCCGACCTCGAACAGACCCAACTGCCAAATAACTGCGCATTTTTGGACTAAACCAGCTGCCGTAGTCAGCCGCGCTGTGCATTATGTCAATGTTTAGCAACATTAATGCACGCGCGTTGCCTCCTCCTGAAGTGACTCGCTGCGTGCATTGCATAAAACATTATTTTCAAGCCGCATTCTCGCTTCATTCTCAAATGTTATTGTTTGCCTAAAGTGGTGTAGACAAACTAATATAATAAACTATGACGAGGGATACAATCAGCCCACAAAGTCATTTCTCCATAGTAAAAAGCGGCGTGTTGTCTGCCGGATTTTCCTCCTCTTTGTTTACTTCCGTCAGTTCTGTTGTAATTTTCCCGCACGTTAATTCTGACAATAAAAGTGCAGTTATGAAAATACGTTCAAGACCCATCTGGCCACCGAGTGATGTGGATGTTGTCACGTGACTGCATTTTGGTTCGTTTCATAAACTGATTCGGACCAGAGCAATCAGTGTGGTGTGAAAAGGAACCAAAACGCCTGAAAAATGCTACAAAGTATAATTTTTCTCCCTTGGTCTGGACCAAATGAACCGAACTACAGATGTGAAAGCACCCTTAGTGCACGCAATGAGACGAGAGAGGTCTCGTCTTAGTTAAGGGAATAACATAGTTTAATATGAAAAAACGGTGGAGTATCCCTTTAAGTGTTCTGTCTATAGGTGCATAGTGTTTCTTTACAAAGTGACATCGCCACCTACTGGCCTGGCATGGATAATACAGCTTTTTAGTAATTTTCGCAAACTGCTATGAGTTTGCTTGAGATGTTCTGATGATCTTCCAGTGTTGTTATGCGTTTGATGGATGATGTTCTGAAAGTACTTTCAGAGGCCTTTGTGAAACATATTAGTGTCTATTTAATACCCTAAACAAAATACAAGTAGCCTATGGGTCAGAGGAGTACAAATCAAAATGTTATATTGGTTTAAATATTTATGAAATATATAAAATTGGATTTTGAAATGCAAAAAATACAAAGGTGACATTTTATCATGTTTCTAAGAAGTCATTAGCAAATATTACATAATGCGTAACAGACACATTAGCATACTTTAAAAAAATTATATTTATTACAGAAATATGATACTTCAGAATTGACACTACTGTTCAAAAGTTTGGGGTCAGTAAGAATGTTTCTATCATTTCTTCATGTTTATTTCATCAAAGAATACTGGAAAAAAAGTATCATAGTTTATGCTGTTTTCAACAGTTTTCAACATTGATAATAAAAATACATGTTTCCTGCAAATTAGCAAATCATCATAGAATGATTTCTGAAGGATCATGTGACACTGACGACCGGAGTATGCTGAAAATTCTGATTTTATCACAGGAATAAATTACATTTTAACACATTAAAACATGCAAACAGTTTGTTTTTATGTAAACTAAAATGTGCTTTAATGTCATTTCCATTGAAAAGTTTACATGTCATGATTTTAAATATATTTGTATTACACATTTGTAATTATGAATTCGCAATTTAGTACACCTAAAATATATGAAATATATGTAATATCGAATAACACACTACAGTTAAAACTATAATAGTTTAATGTGCTTAGATTTAATGTTTGTTTTAGTTTAATTATTAGTTGTATGTTAGTTACATCAAACTTAGTGTGTATATTAAAAACTATAAAAACTATAATTATATACCTTGTATATTTATATTTATATGTACACGGCCAAACAACCAATACCATAGTACTTTTTGTTATACAATTATAAAAAAAAAACAATAATTTTTGTTGATGAGTTATGGAGTGTTTTCCCATGTGGGCATAAATATACACTCCTGGGCCAAAAAACAAAAAAGAAAGAAAAAGGGACAAGCCAAAAATGGCTAATTATTTAATGGTCTTTTAATGGTCCTAACCATTTTAATCACTAATCAGTAAATTAGCAAGAATTGCACAAATACTGTAGATAAAGTATAGTGCTGATGGAGCAGCCTTCTCCAACAGCTTTTTACAGGAAGAAGAGTCTGTGTTTGTCCAGTTCCACATGTCAATGGCTTCAAACAGTTCACGAGGAGCTGAAAAACAACTCGCGGTTCATTTGAGTTTAATGTGAGACCAAACATATCACTTCAGAGTCGTACAAATCTGGACTCTGACCAGGCAAAACATGAGCCTGATGGACTCGCTCTCAAGACACTTCTTGGTTGTCTTTGGACTTTGGGGATGCATTGTCAGTTACACTTTATTTTAAGGTGACGTAATATTAATGAACTACATACTTACTATAGAGTTACGGTTAGAGTTTGGTAGGGTTAATTACTTGTCACCTGTAATTACTTGTAATTACGTCACCTTAAAATAAAGTGTTACCATTGTCTCTTGAAAAATGACATCTGATCATTCCTCTTTAGATAAAAACTTTATGGAAGCAAGCCATTCGGCATTATTCTCCCGTACTCCAAAGCATTAAATGAGTTTTCCCAGTGAAGCGGCTCATCAATGCTCATCTGAAAAGACTCACACACTCTCACACACACTGACACTCTTCCTCCATGCTTCACTGTGGCAGAGATGCTTTTATTATTATATTTCTCTGCAGATTTTAGAAGACGCCGCTCTGGAGCATCACCGTGTTTCATTGTGATTCATCACTCCACACAAACTTCCCATATTCTGCCAAATCCAAAGTGCACATTCTGAGACAGCAATTGCTTTTTAAGAAGTGCATTTGCTTAAATTGAGCTAATTTCCTGACCAATAGTTTGTGGATAATATAATTAAAAGCTTAGAGTTTTAGGGGTGTAACAATATATCGCGTCACAATATGTCGCAACACAAAAATGCAGCAATATGTATCGTGGATAGTGACAATATTGTGTATAGTTCACCCAAAATAAAAATTACTGTGTGAGAAAAAAAAATCAAGTATTCAGAGTTTTAATGTCAGTACCACATTAAATATAATGTTGAATATAATGTATAATACATGCAATTGGGGAATACCGTATTTGTGGGTCCTGATAATGACAAATGTCTGATCTTGCAGTAAAAAGTGGCCTATTAAATATATCTAGTCAGTGACAGAGTGCAAGCATAATTCTAAAATAATTCTGTATTTTCATCTTCAGAATCATGAATATTTTTTTTTTCTGGTGTCACCATTGTCCTGTGCATTGGGTTACCAGCACCAAGTCCAATATCAAAGTTAGCATTTTAATCAACAGTACATTTCTTGTTAACATCTTGTCTTATAGTATCGTAATGATATCGTATCGTGAGTTCAGTATCGTGATATGTATCGAATCGTGTTTAGCCCCCCCCCCCCCCCCTCTTTCCCTTTCTTTTTTTTTTTGCCCAGAAGTGTGGATAGTCATGAATGAACTGAGTTTCTGTTATAAAGAAGTGAAGATCCAGCTTTAAGGGAGTAGAATTACAGTCCACTTCACCTGAACACGATAAATAATGGATACAAGCTCGCAGGTAATACTAGATCTCTGGTGCTTGTTCAGTGTGCAGAGACTGTTGGAAGAGCCCGAGCCCTGTTTATCTACAATGCTGCGTCAATGGAGAAGTTATAGGGCATTTATCGTTACCTCGTGACGGCCGGGGACCTGAACGATTCAAGGAAGGGATCCACTGAACATCAAACGCATTTTTGCATAACATAATAAAAAATAAATCCCTAGCTTTTCCTAAACTCGCCGGCACCACATGGTTTATACTTTGTCTTTTGCTGATTGATACATTTGCTATGATCTACAAAAAAAGAGAAATAGCCTAGAGTTAGAGACGAGCGGTTACACAACAGAGTCGGTAATGGAGAACACCATCCCTCTCATTAGAATAATTGGACCATGAGGAAGAGGAATGATCAAGTGCTGTGAAAATAACCCACAGAAACACTACAATGGATTACAGACAAAAAAGAAAACTGTCTTTTCTCACTATTGGATTGATATTTCTTTTGAGTGGTGTAGAATATGGTAAGCGGCCAATAATTCCTTTCCTTTCCTTTTTATTTCCTTTCTGCAGCAAATAACTTGCTTGAATCAATAGTGCAAGAAAGCATTGAACTATTAATGTGTAAATGGTCGGTATTGATTGTATTTTGCGCATCAACTGCATAAACTATCTTCTCTCTCTTCTCTCTCTCTCTTTTTTTCAGCTGTCATTCTTCCCACTATATGGCGATATCTGCAGATATTAGAGGCACCACCTTATTTTCTTGGTTTGGGTCTGTCCGCGTTCAGCTTCAGCGGGCTGGTGTCAGGGCCAGTGTTTGGTCACTGGTCAGACAAGACCAGAACTACAAAGAGCATCATTCTCTTCTCCAATGTGTTTGAAATTGTGGGTCAGTATACCTAAGAATGGAGATGGTTTTTAAATATATCAAATAACCCTTGTTCTTGTGCAGCCATGATCTCCTGATGATCTTGTTTGACTTGCTCGTTGCAACACACTCGTCTTGCAGGAAACTTCATGTATTTCATGGGATATTCAAAATGGCTCCTGCTGTCCAGCCGTCTTGTTGCAGGTGAGGGTATTATGAAGCTGCACTGTTCTATCAGTCACAATAAACTTTGTTTGAGAGATTCTGTGGTCCTGCGGTGTAAACCATCAACATTAATGAGATTTTAAGACATCCAACAGATACTAACAGAGAGACTGTTCTTTTTGATTGATGACTCTCATTAGATTGTAATTTCTGCAATGCAGAATTAAATCATCCTAACCGGACCCAATGAGTTGTTTATAACAAGTTTATTACTTGTTTATAAAACTATATATATATACATATGCATAGGCAGGTGGAGCTTGGGGAGGTAGAGGGTCTATTTAAATGCTGACCAAGCCAATCTGATGGCGCTGTGTACTAAATGACGTAATTCTTACTTTAGTTACAGCACACAGTATTCACAGTAACTTTTTCAGAGTATCTTTTTGCAAGTGTAAAGTGCTTGTCCTGTTGGCAAAGGCTATTTACACTAACCCCGCCCACCAATGTCTGGTTGGGCCACACAAGATTAAAAAAGACACACACGTCTCAGAGTCTACCGTGGGTAGGGAGTATGGCACGGAGAAGTAGCTTTTGACACGTTTGACCCGAGTTCGAACCCGCCTTTTATCAAACTCCTCATCTCCGTTTTCTAATCGCATATCAGATCGGAAAGGCGTTTATTTTCAATAGAAATTAAGAAAATATTTGAAAAGTGGAAATAAAGTGGCTAACGAGTGTTTAATAATAAACTATTTATTATCTTCCCAATAAGGTGGCATCCATTGAATAATTTTAAGAAATACAGTAATTTACACTCTATTATTGCATCCTGTTAATGTACAACAATACTGAGGTGCAAATAGTATCTGCCACTATTTATAAGTATAAAAAGCATCTACAACTATTTGCACTTATTAGAACTGCTACTTTTAAATAGGCTAGTGTAAATAGAATATACCGCTATTTTCACTTAGCATAAATAGCATCTACAGCTATTTGCATTTTGTGTAAATAGCATCTGTTGCTAAGAAAATATGCTATTTTCACTTAGTGTTAATAACATATATCGCTATTTGCACTTATAGTGTTAATAACATCTATCGCTATTTGCACTTAGTGTTAATAACATATATCGCTATTTGCACTTAGTGTTAATAACATCTATCGCTATTTGCACTTAGTGTTAATAACATATATCGCTATTTGCACGTAGTGTTAATAACATCTATCGCTATTTGCACGTAGTGTTAATAACATCTATCGCTATTTGCACTTAGTGTTAATAACATATATCGCTATTTGCACTTAGTGTTAATAACATCTATCGCTATTTGCACGTAGTGTTAATAACATCTATCGCTATTTGCACGTAGTGTTAATAACATCTATCGCTATTTGCACGTAGTGTTAATAACATCTATCGCTATTTGCACGTAGTGTTAATAACATCTATCGCTATTTGCACGTAGTGTTAATAACATCTATCGCTATTTGCACTTAGTGTTAATAACATATATCGCTATTTGCACTTAGTGTTAATAACATATATCGCTATTTGCACGTAGTGTTAATAACATCTATCGCTATTTGCACGTAGTGTTAATAACATCTATCGCTATTTGCACGTAGTGTTAATAACATCTATCGCTATTTGCACGTAGTGTTAATAACATCTATCGCTATTTGCACGTAGTGTTAATAACATCTATCGCTATTTGCACGTAGTGTTAATAACATCTATCGCTATTTGCACTTAGTGTTAATAACATATATCGCTATTTGCACTTAGTGTTAATAACATATATCGCTATTTGCACGTAGTGTTAATAACATCTATCGCTATTTGCACGTAGTGTTAATAACATCTATCGCTATTTGCACGTAGTGTTAATAACATCTATCGCTATTTGCACGTAGTGTTAATAACATCTATCGCTATTTGCACGTAGTGTTAATAACATCTATCGCTATTTGCACGTAGTGTAAATAGCCGCTGCCCAATGTTTTTCCCCTTTATGGAGTTCTGGATTACACCGCATCTTTCCACCAGGTATCGGAGCAGGAGCTGGTTCCTCCATTTTTGGGTTCCTTACACGCACTACCCTCCCCGATGAGCGCGCTAGAGTCTTTGCTGCTGTCATGGCGTGCCGTCAGGCTGGACTTCTGATTGGTGAGTCAGTGTTCCACCATGCAATAAGTGGCAATTATATATATATACAATATGCATTTTTACTTTCAGGTCCTGCATTCAATATCTTTCTAAGGTTGTGTGATTTCAAATTGGGTCCATTCATTGTAAATAAGTACACCTCACCTGGGGTAAGTATGTTTTGGCTCATTTCCTAAAAATTTACATTCTAAACACACATGCGCGCACACACATGCACGTTCCACATATTGATGGATGCAGCTTGTAATGTGAATGTAGCAACTCTGCACATTTCAGATCTTCTTAATGAAACACACATGATTCCACTCTTCAGGTCATTAGTAGAAGATCCAAGGCCTGAAACGGTTGCATCAGATCAAGAGAGACTTCCAAAGTGTAGTGCTAGGGGGCTCAATAGGAACAGGGCTGGGAAACACACATCCTGTCAGAGGACCTCATAAAATAAGAGCATGTCCGCCGGATATTTCAGTAAAGAAAATGAAGCACTTTTTAAGCATGATTCATTTTTTTCTTTGTGACATTTACTTCCATGACAAGTTTCCTCCTACATTTGTATGTGATGCGAAAAATCTCATTCTCATTTATACGCGGCAACACCTCACAATAAGATTTCATTAGCTAACATCAGTTAATGATTTATGTCACAATAATTGTTAGTGCATAACTACTGTTAACAGATGCAACCTTATTATAAAGTGGGCAACACTATTAGTTTACTAATAATGAAAAATACTCCTAAAGCATTTATTAATCTAGACAATGTTAATTTAAACATGTTTTGACACTTTAATACAAAAGTTGTATCTTTTAATATTATTTAATGGACCTGAGCTAACATGAACTTACAATGAAAAGCATTTTTATTTACTAACTTTAACAAGGTAAATAAATACTGGAACTAATGTATTGCTCATTGTATTGTGAGTTAATGCATCAACTGATAAAAATTCGTAAATTAGTAAAATGTGGCTAATTCGTACGACCTCGCTCGTAGGAATTCGTATGATCTGTCTAAACCCCAGTGACGGGTAGGTTTAGGGGCAGGGTCAGGGGTATATCATTCTTACGAATTCATACGAATTGGGCAACTCGTAAAATATGTACGATTTAGCAAAAATTGTACGAATTTGTACGAGTGAGGTCAATAAAAAATAAATTAAAATGTAATAAAACAGAGAGGACTCTAATGAGAAACAAAAATAAAATCTCAATGTGAAATGACACGTTCTTTAAGAGATTCACCAGTAAGTTGGTCATTTTATTTCTATCTTATCTTTTTTATGTTCTTCTAAGTAAGTTGACTTCTTTAATTCAAGCTGCCTCGTGCTCTTTTGACCCAGCTCTTCATGTGCGGGATGTGGCTGCTTATGCAGTTTGCAGTGATGTTCCTTTACTGGGACATCCCACCACTGGACTCCTTCCCTGAGCAGCACACGCCCCTCAGAGAGGTCCGAGGTGAAGAAGATGAGCCCCTCATGAGTCTGGAAGATGAAGACTGGGCTTCAGCAGTGGACTCGAACGGCCCGGTCAATCCAGAACAGGCCGAGACTCAGCTCTCATCCGAACTCCCACCGTCTCCGCCTGATTCGCCACCTCCAGATCCCTCGGACCCCTTTGAAAACTTCAGTGCCAGTCGAGGTGAAGCCCAGAGTTTAATGTCAAATTAAAGTGCTTTTTTTAGCAGTGCAGTTTAAGTTGGCGTGGCATCGATTCCTTCTTTGTTGCATCTGAGGTGCTAATCTGAGAGTAGCGGTCTGAAAACGCCTTATTGTGTGTGTGTGTGATCTCTCTCTCTCTCTCTCTCTCTCTCTCTCTCTCTGTCTGTAGAGTTTCTGAGGGAGGAGGTGGTGGTTCTCCTCACTGCTCAGTTCATCACTCTCTTCAATCAGACAGCACTCGAGGTAAAAGTCATCATTTTCAGGGTTGGCACCAGTGGCGGTCCTGGTCCACTTGTACACTAAAACACACTACACGACTTTTTCAAATCTGAACCGATTTTATAAAACGCTATAGGCTTCATATACTTGCCGAGGAAAAACATCACACACTACCAGACTTTCAAGTCGGTCCGAACATGACAAACTCATGAAACATCCACTTCGTTAGGAGACAGTGGACAAATGGAATCAATATGTCAATAAAATCGAACATGTTTAATATTCTCAAAATAGTGGACAGATTCATAGTCGGAAGATAAAAAGCCCATTATACACTATGATTTTCTTAAATTCTGCCAACTCAAATCTGCAAACTGGCTCTTTCGAGAACTAGCCTCAATTCGTCCAGACTGAAAATCGGGGCAAAAGTAGTGTATTATATATTATACAGTGTTCTTATCAATGCCGACCTACTGATCTAGTATTTAAGCATTCTTGTTTTTTAAGACCAACATTTCTAAAATTAACAGCATAAAGCTTCCAATTTATGACCACCAAACTCAGACCAGAGCCTTTAGACTACGGAAGCATTTGCAAGGTCTATACCTAGGACGTGTTAGCAATGTACATGCTAAAACAATACTAGCAACATACTAGCAACATCTTAAATCATGTTAGCGATGTGCTAACAACATGTTAAAACATGTTAGAAGCATGCTAAAACATGCTAGCAAGGTGTCAAAACATGCTAGCAATGTGCTAAAGTGTGTTGGGAAAATGCTAGCAACACATGAACACAATGTTAAAACCATAGATATGTATACGTAGATGCCACATTCCAAAATGTGGTAAGATATGTTAACAGCAACGTGGTAAAAAAGTTAGTAAAATGCTATCAAAATAAAATGTTAAAACATGGTAATTGTGCTAAAAAAGAAAACAAAAAATGAGGCTCTCACAGTGTAACTGAATGGGGTCAATATTTTGGATATTTCAATATTTGAATGGGGTCAATATTTTACCACGTTGCTATGGAGTTTTTAAACTGAAATGTGAAGCTTATAATTTCATAAAAACACGCTGTATCATTAAAACATATTATTATGGTGCTATTTTGGAAGTTGCAATCAAAATGGGCTTTAAATGGGGACTGTGCTTCTGAAAACCATGTCGCCAGACCCCCCACCACTGTCCTAAATTCATCTGTGCCACAAAATAATGTCTGCCCAATTATGATTGATTAAGGCTCACAGTAGTAGGACCATCTAAATCTAATTTAATGCAATCTAATCTAAGCTTTGATTTAATATAATCAGGTATTTGAAATTGACACACATTCACATTTCCGGTTGCCTGACCTAGATACATGACAAACTAATAATAAAGTTTATAATTTTTACATTTTTTACATTGCCTGAAGAGCGTGTAAGACTTACTATTAGTTCTGAGTTGCTAAAGGGATAGTCCACTCCAAAAATTAAAATTAGCCCATGATTTACTGACCCTCAAGTCATCCTGGGTGTATATGACTTTCTTCTTTCAGATAGTATTAAAAAATGTCCTGGCTCTTCCAAGCTTTATAATGGCAGTGAATTGCTGTTTCTGTTTTGAAGTAAAAGTGCATCTGTCCATCATAAAAGTGTTCCACACGGTTCCTTAATAAAGGCTTTCTGAAGCGATGCATTTGTGTAAGAAAAATATCCATATTTAAAGGGGGTGGTATAATGCCCTTTTCTTAAGATGTAAAATACATATGTGATGTCCCCAGAATGTGTGTGTGAAGTTTTAGCTCAAAATACCCCACAGATATTTTATATAGCATGTTAAAACGCCACTGTTTTTTGTGCCTGTCCCTTTAAATGCAAATGAGCTGCTGCTCCCAATGATGGAGAGACTCGAGAAGAAAGGACAACATTTAGACAACATTTCTGAATGGTTAGTTGATGAATTTATGTAGCTGATGTGTAGTTATCATAGTCATTGATTAGCATATTCTGTCATGATAATCTATAAATTGCGCTCCCGGGGGCGGGGTTTATGTAAATTTTAGGGTTAGTAAGCCAGGAGGAATGTCGTGTAGTCCATAGCAGCCTACTTTTTTTCTTTTTCTTTTTTTTTCCCCTTTCTTTCTCGGAATTCAAATGTGATGTAATATTTATCAGTCCCTGAACCTCTGGCTCTCTTTTCTGGCTTATGGCTCTTCACTTTTGTATTTTGTAAGTAAATGTTTAATAATAATAATAAAATAATAAAAAAAAGTCCCTACCAGCCGTTTGATGTAGTCCTTAAAAAGTAGACTGCGTTCGTTTGGCCGGAAGCTAGAATCTAACTTTGTAACGTGTTAAATGTGAATATTTTTCCTACACAAACCATTATAAAGCTTGGAAGAGCCAGGACATTTTTTTTACATAACTCTGATTGTATTCGTCTAAAAGAAGAGAGTCATATACTCCTAGGATGACTTGAGGGTGAGTAAATCATGGGCTAATTTTCATTTTTTGGGTGAACTATCCCTCTAAGAGTGTTGCTATGTGGTTGCTAGGGTGTTGTGAGTGGTTGATGTCCTGCTCTCGTCCCCAGACCATGGTGACCCCCCTGACGCAGAAGTACTTCGGCTTGGGTGAGCTGGGGAACAGTGTGATGTACAGCCTGTGTGGGCTGGAGGTGATCGCGGGGTTCTTCCTGGTGCGCTGGCTGAGCCGTGTGCTGGAGGACCGGGTGGTGCTGGCCGTGGGGCTGCTCATCTGCAGCGGGGCTTGTGTCTGGTGCCTCATCTTCCTGGCCAATCCACAGGGTGTGTGTGTGTGTGTGTGTGTGTGCTTGGCAGACATCCAAAGAAACTGGCATACACCTGGGCATGGACAGACACAATATGCCTGCTCAGTTTGCTGCCAGCTCAATGATATGCACTATTAGTTTGGAACTGTTTTGAATCGTATCTATCTATCTATCTATCTATCTATCTATCTATCTATCTATCTATCTATCTATCTATCTATCCATCCATCCATCCATCCATCCATCCATCCATCCATCCATCCATCCATCCATCCATCCATCCATCCATCCATCCATCCATCCATCCATCCATCCATCCATCCATCCATCCATCGTTCTATCTATCATTCTATCGTCTTTTTCTGTTTCCCTGTCTGTCCATCTGTGACATTTGATCTGTCTATCTCTGTCTATCTGTCTGTCTCTATCTATCATTTGACAGTCTTCTCTCTTTCATTCTCGATGGATATGTCTTTTGATCAGGTGGTTTTGTGTTGGAGTTGATTGAGTTTATCATCGGAGTGTTCCTGCAGTTACTTGGACTTCCTTTCGTGGCCGTGTCTCAGGTGTCCTCTTTTCTAAGGTTACAGCTGAGAAAACACAAGGTGAGAAACAAAGAGAATACAATAAGAGACATAAGAAAACGATAGATGAGATCTTGAGTAAACATGTAACACTCACGTTTGTAGGTGTCACATTTTGTTTACATATTCAAAGCTACATGCTAATGACTGTGTGTGTGTGTGTGTGTGTGTGTGTGTCTGCAGGCTTTAGTCAGGGTGTGCGACGTTCAGTCGGGGGTCTTGCCACCATCCTCGGGCCCCTGTGGGCAGGGGGTCTGATAGGAAATCTCTATGTGATGCTGGGTATGATGATGCTTCTGCTGACCCTCATCATGGTGCGTACACAGATTCATTATTATTCTGTAACATTATCAGATATTTCTCGCAGTATGTCATAACACGCATCATTTACCAGCTCAATTAAGTTTACATTTATTGCTTTTGTGCAAACAGTGTCTATTACGGATCCAGTCAACTGAAAAAAATCTCTATTGAATGGGGATTGTCGGTTCACTTTGGCCTTTTCCTTTCAGAGAGGTGATTTGGAAATGAGTAAAAATGAAACGTTTCATTAGGTAGAGAAAGCCTTCAAGCGAAACTGTATTTTGCAATCTCAAGTTACATTATTAAATAATAATATTAAGTTCAGAAAAGTAACATGATTGACAGTTATTTATTCATCTTTCGCTAACACTTCAAGTTTATTTATTTAATTTAATGTTGAAAATGTAGGATTGTCCCCTTCTGACAAAGCTAAACAAATATAAGAAAAAGTGATTAAAAAGGAAAAATTATGTTAAATTGGCTTATCCTCGCCGTGAGTTTATTTGCAGATTAAAAATAAATAAATATGAGGGTTATAAACTGTAATAAAAGGTATGAGAGTTACTGTAGTTCTTTAAAAAAAATATTTAAACTAAAGAAGATAATTCATAAAATCAATATATTCCCTGTCCATATAAAAAGGAAATATTCAACAAAGATGAATTATGTGAAAAATGTCTAACGCATAACAATGTCTGGTGTCTGTCACCAAACAAAAGTTGGTGTCTGATCTCCAATGTGAAGTCATGGTTATATTTATGTTAATGAGGGACAACTATTGTACCTTTTGTTCCGGCTCCAATTTAGTTTGACCTTTAACACTGAGTCTAACGTTCGGTGTCTTATCCCGGTCAGATCATGATGGCGTTGTCCTACGAGAAGCTGGTGGAGCCGCCCAGGGTGGTGAACGCCCAGGACTCAGAGAACGGGAGGATAGACACCAGCTTTCGCTGTACGGGATAGCAGGTGAGACAGTGGATTTCCCTTGCTCATTGGGGAAGTGTCTCATTTTTGTCTCAGCAACATGACACAATTACATTGAAAAAATAAAAAACTATTTTTTTTTATTTTTGATCTTTGCTTCTTCACTACAATCTGGACGACATATTGTGAAAGGCTGAAATTCCACTCATAACTTTAATTTTGTCTGCGCTAACTGAGTTAAACTGATACAGACTCAAGCTCTGAACTGCAATATAGACAGAACTGAAAACGAAAAATAAAAAGTGCGACAAGCAACATTAACAAAAAAATCACACTCTCTGCTGTATGACAAAAAGAATCTGTCATTGGTAAATGAATCTATCCGTGTGATCTTCATATTTCAGAGCAAGAGGCCCTCTCTCTGTGGTCTGTCTGCCAAAGTTTAGCGCTCGTGTGGGCCTGTACAGAGCAGATGCTGGAACAGTGGGAGATGAGAGGCCCTGCCAGGGCTAGCAGACCGAGAACAGCAAGAAGGGCACACACACACGGGCGCGCACACACACACACACACACACACACACACACACACACACACACACACACACACACACACACACACGGGCACACACGCACATACACACACACACACAAAATTTGGTTTTATGCTGCAGATTTTTATATTGTGTATTTTTTATCATTTTGTCCTCCTCCATTCTGTTTCATTTTGCATAGTGTATTTAGTTACTGACTCTTTTAATGTACATGTCTTGTGCTCTCCTGACTTGCTGATGTGCAGGAGTATGAATATTTGAACTGAATGAACACATGATGGCGCTGTTGTCCCTTAAAGAGATTGATATTGGACAGACAGAACTGCAAGACTCTCTCTGTGTGTGTGTGTGAGTGAGAGAGAGAGAGAGAGAGAGAGAGAGAGAGAGAGAGAGAGAGAGAGGAGAGGAGAGAGGAGAGAGAGAGAGAGAGAGAGAGAGATAAAGGGAGAAAAACTAAGTTTCTCAAAAACAAATGATTTATGTAGTTATTCTGCACAGATCATTGGTCATTTCTTTGGATATTTACTCATCTTAGGAGGGAAATTTAATATTTATGCGTCCTCCGGTGCATATGATCTGCTCTTTGTACATTGTTTTGAAATATTATTACTGTAAACAAGTATAGAAGCTTTAAATTAATGAATCCAACACCAGCATTATTGTGCCATTCTGTCATTCAGTCCTGCTTTTGCTGTGGTGTTCCTTATATATTCAGTTTTTTCTTATATTATAAATATAGGCTACATTATCGCTGACATTTTATTTATGTAAAATGTACTTATGCATGGTTTTGGATTGTGGCTATGACAGACCTTTTTTTTGTTTTTGCAGCAGAGTTCACAAATGTCTCCCTTAATAGACATTATTTAGCTATCATTGTACTTTGTGTTGTAATACAGTGGCATTAATCTAGTAAACAAGTCAATGCTGAGGGTGTTTTTATTATTTAAAGTGTAAATTTAAAAGGTTAGTTCTCAGCAAACCGGAAATTCTGTCATCATTCACTCACCCTCGTGCCGTTCCAAACCTGTACGCATTTCTTTCGCCTGCGAAACGCACAAACAATATCTATCTTTGAAGAATGTTGGTAACCAAACTGTTTCGGTTTCTTGTCAAGATAAGTCAATGGGAACCACAATGGTTTGGTTAACAACATTCTTTAAAAATAGATTTTTTTTTTTTTGCATGTTTCCCAGAAGAAAGTAATGCACACCGGTTTGGAACGACATGAGGGTGAGTGAATGATGACAGAATTTTCATTTATGGAGTTTACTATCCCGCAATAACATTTGCCATACATCAAACCCGGCAAGATTAGAAAACAGTCCAATCCAATCCATTCCAATCAATGTATTGCAGAGCATCGGCGAATTAGCATTTAACCGTTCACCCCTCAATCCAGATGATCTCATAATCCCCGCAGCGGCTCTGTGTGAAAGAAGATTATAATCCCAATCCCTCATACGCGTTCACATCTGTAGCAGTGATAAGCAGGAAGACACAGAGCAATAGTGACACTGTCATCAATCTGTCAGACATCATTCTGATAGCCGCCCAGCTCTGTTGGGAAAATGTATCTCCTGACAGCTTTACCGTTTGTAAATTGTTTATTAGCGACTGTCCTTCACAATACCGGTCACGCCATCTAGAAAGCATCATATTTTTATGTTAATGAGACACATTCCTTGGACATCAGAACATAACGACAGAGGAAAAACAAGCGCTTTATTTAGTAAATTAATGCCTGCTTTTATCCTGCGGGATGTTCGGCACCGGAATAATGGCTTGCCCAGTGGGTTGGCATTTGCGTTCAAGAGGCTTACGTGCCCGTCTCAGCACAGCTTCAACCTCTTCATTTGAAAATGTCATTCGGATTCAGCAGGTTGTGGCCACGGCAACATAGAGAATAACATTTCTCAAATCCTATTTGACAAAATATGTGTCAGACGTCATAAGCGGCTCGGGATTAAACATGTCGGCCCAAACGTGTTTAGCGTAACGCGGAGGGTAACCCGAAAGAGTTCAGGCCAGAGCTGCAACAGAATTGGAGACTGGAGAGAAGAGTTGCTGTCAAAACCTAAAAGACAAGAGAAAAGAAACATCCATAATATATCGTGAATGTTGCATTGAGCGAAAACCTGTTTGTGGAGGAGGAGGAAAATCAGGTTTGAGGTAAATTATATTGAGTAATTAGTTTATGATTGGTTTATGAAGCACATTTGGAGCAATTATCAGAAATGAACTCACATTTATGCAGTGGGTGGTGGAGCAATTAGCCGGTGTGCTAGCGCTGCGCTACGGTACATAAATGTAATGGCAAACACTCATAAACCCCCTTCCAATCCAAGACTAGCCTCCCCTCTCATATAAAAAAACACGAAGATTGTGAAAATGAATTGTTTGCTCTTATCTGTGGGACACAACCTTCGTCTTTTCATCTCAAAAGCGCAAAAATATGAATGCTAATCATGCTAGTTGTGCATGAAAAAGTAAGAAAAACAACAACAACAACAGACAAACATTATAGCAGTTTTAGATTGATTGATTTTCCGCACCTGTTTCTTGTTCTGTTGATTATCATCCCTGTGCTGTCCCTCAGTTCTCTTTGTTCTTTGTCATCAATGTTATGTTAAAGTGTATGTTCGGAGTTGTAGAGCCGCTGCTCCTCCACATCGAGAGGGGTCAGCTGAGGTGGCTCGGGCATCTGTTCCGGATGCCTCCTGGACGCCTTCCCGGGAAGGTGTTCCAGGCGCGTCCCACCGGAGGAGACCACGGGGAAGACCTAGGGCACGCTGGAGAGACTATAGCCGCGTTTCCACCGAAATTACCCGGAACAATTTGTCCCAGGAACTTTTTTCCCAGGAACTTTTTTTGCCCCAGACCGGTTGCTTTCTGCGTTTACACCGCGGTCTAAAGTACCGGGAAGATTATAAACTGCGCGCGACTGCTCCTCCCAGTCTGCGACGCACAGTAATCAGTTTTGAGCGCCACATTTATAATAAGTATGGAGGAGATTCAAACTGTGCTGCAGTTGTTTGTGATGTATTGCGGACATTGAATGTGAGACGGCTGGGACGAACGCGCAGAAATTTCCTGTTACACAAATACGCGTAATAAAGCCTGAACCTCGTCGTCGGTCCAGTGTTTTTTTTATAATTAAATTCCATATTTGCAGACAGACAACTATTAATGCATGAAGCCACGAACCGCAATAGATTTTTAAAATGCCGGTTAAAATAGAATGCTGCGTGGAGTCCTCCAGTCAATATGCGGCGTGAACACAACCAATCAGCATGTTCAGCGCACAAGTCCCACCCCCGAAAGTTCCTGAACTTTGAAAAAGTACTACCTCGCCAGCAGGGACTTTCTGAGGGGGAAATATTTACCTGGAACTTCATTTAGACCCTGGTTCCTGCGGTGTAAACACACCGAGTACCAGCCCAAAGTTCCTAGTTCCTGGGGAAAGTTCTCGCGGTGGAAACGCGGCTTATGTCTCCCGGCTGGCCTGGGAACGCCTCGGTGTCCCCCCGGAAGAACTGGAGGAAGTGGCTAGGGAGAGGGAAGTCTGGGCATCTCTGCTTAGACTGCTGCCCCCGCGACCCGGCCCCGGATAAGCGGAAAAAGATGGATGGATGGATGAATTTCTTGAATAAAAAACGTAAACATAGGCCCTGTTTACACGAGAACGCTCGCGAGCACCGAGGGTTGAAGCAGCAGCTTTACCGTATTAAACATGAAAGACTGTGTCAGCGGCTCTTTCACTTTCGGTGCTTCACATTGCCTCCTAGCTGCCTGGAGTGCACACTACATCAAATGTCACACACTTTTGCGTCACCATATGCATGCAGATTCCCCCCTCATAACGCTCGTCTAAACGCAGAATAAAAAGATGATTATGTCACGGGGTGACAAATAATCCCCGGAACTGATTCCACCAGAGAAGTGTTCCCGCCGGGGCACTTTCAGTGTAACACTGTCCCCGGGCCGGTGTGTGTGTCTGTTGTCATGACAACTAAACGGCAGATTGGCAACAGGTGTGGGGACTTCACTCTGAGTGCCTGATTGAAGCCACGCCAGCATTTTGAGAGAATAAAACACAAGTGGAAGAGAAGGCTGGGTGTGTTGTTTTTCTCCTCCGTTGATCTGGAGTGTTCTCTCTCCGTGTGGGCTTGTTGTTTTCTTTGTCTTCCCCCGTCGATCTGGTGTGGTTCTCTCCCATTGGGAGACGTTTGTAGAGTGTTGCAGCTGAAGGATCATCGTGAAAGAAGAGGAGTGTCGCTTGTGGGATCCGAGGGCGGTTTTGAAGAGTGGAATTCGTTCGCCTGGATTGGAAAAGAGTGAGATGAGTGATTGACAAATTGAATCTCATAAACGCATGTTTTCTACACTAAATTGGATACTGATTTGGAGTGCTTGGATCACGTTGTATACATCGCACTGAGTGAAATATACTGATTCCCTGTCGATCTCTAGCCTCTCCCTTGACCATTGAAAACAGCGAAGTGAAGCCCGCTTGTAGTGGTGAGGAAAGTATTCACCGCATCTGTCCCAACTCTGACTATCATCGGCTCTTCAGATCGAGACCTCTGGGTGAGTGTTGGCCTTATTTTGCACTTTGAAGAGTGGATTTGTAGTGCTGGAATTGACGTTTCCCATCACGTTGCATGTTTGGAGTTGGACTGTCGTGTGTGTGTGGAAGATTTATATTTTATCGCCGTGCACTCCCCATGTGTCATGCTGGTCTACCGTTCATCATAAGAGCCTAGTGAGATCGATTGTAGTCGCCTGTTGGATGTCAGAAGGAAAAGCCCCCCGTGTGCACACTACACATAAGAACTGTTTACCTCTGCTTGAAGTTGTATGCTGTCTGTTCCAGTGAAAGCCCCGCTCAGCTTGTGACTCTGTTCCCGGCAACACACGTGAGAACTGTTTACCTCTGCTTGAAGTTGTATGCTGTCTGTTCCAGTGAAAGCCCTGCTCCGCTTGTGACTCTGTCTCCTGCCACCCATGTGAGAGCTGTTCACCTCTATTTGAAGTGTTGATTCCGTCTGTTCCAGTGAAAGCCCTGCTCCGCTTGTGACTCTGTCTCCTGCCACCCATGTGAGAGCTGTTCACCTCTATTTGAAGTGTTGATTCCGTCTGTTCCAGTGGAAGCCCGGCTCCGCTTGTGACTCTGTCTCCTGCCACCCATGTGAGAGCTGTTCACCTCTATTTGAAGTGTTGATTCCGTCTGTTCCAGTGAAAGCCCTGCTCCGCTTGTGACTCTGTCTCCTGCCACCCATGTGAGAGCTGTTCACCTCTAATTGAAGTGTTGATTCCGTCTGTTCCAGTGAAAGCCCTGCTCCGCTTGTGACTCTGTCTCCTGCCACCCATGTGAGAGCTGTTCACCTCTATTTGAAGTGTTGATTCCGGCTGTTCCAGTGAAGGCCCGCTCAGCTTGTGACTTAAGTCTGTTGTAGCCCTGAAACCCACTTGTTCGTTCACTCACCACTGTGAGTCTGGTACCAGCGCCAGAAGGAAGTGAGCTCCGACCGTCTACTCACCTGGGATATCCACTTGTTCGTCCTTTACCGCTGTGAGTCTGGCACCAGCGCCAGCAGGAAGTGAGCCCCGACCGTCTACTCACCTGGGATACCCACCTGTTCGTCACTCACCACTGTGAGTCTGGCACCAGCGCCAGAAGGAAGTGAGCTCCGACCGTCTACTCACCTGGGATACCCACCTGTTTGTCCTTTACCACTGTGAGTCTGGCACCAGCGCCAGAAGGAAGCGAGCCCTGTCCTACCTACTCACCTGCGATACCTACCTGTCCATAAACTTACCACGGTGTTGCCTCGGATTCCTGGGAAGAGGAAGGAAGAAGATTTTAGATAGGATTTTTAAATTGCTTTTAGACATTAAATAAAGTTGTCATTTTTTTATTCCTGTCTCCTGCCTCCTCCTTTGACGCGCTCCTCAGGGTGATCCTGGTCCAGGGGTGGGTGCAGTCTGGCTTGGCCCACCTCGACCTGTGACAGATTTTGGCGTAGTCGGCAGGATTCACCTTGAGTTGAGCGATCAGAGGTTGAGATGGCGGAGGGAGAAGAGCCTGGGGCTCGGCAACCTGTCATGCCGATTTTCATGGGTGCCCCATGGGCCCCGAGGTACGGAGGCCCGGGGTCCGAAGTAAGTTTGTCCCTGTGGAAGACCCAGGTGGAGTACTTGGCGGGGCTTCAAGGTCTGAGTGCTCTGCAGAAGGTCCAGTTCGTTTTGAACTCTCTGGACGGGGAGGCGAGAAGAGAAGTTCAGGCAGCACCAGAAGCCAACCGTGCGACGGTCCAGGCTATTTTCGATTTTCTTACGGGGCAGTATGGAGATACCACTCCGGTAGCTGCTCTGAGGACGAAGTTTTTCAATTCTCGCCAGGGTCCCCGGCAATCTGTTCGGGCATTCGCCTTGCAACTGCGGGAGCAGTTTTCCAGACTCACGGGACGGCAGGACCATGGCCTGGGGGAAGGAGAGGTGTTGCTGCGAGATCAATTCCTGTTGGGCTGCGAGAGGGTCCCGTACGTCAGAGCCTGCGGGTGCAGCTTCGGAGAGGACCAGACATGACCTTCGAAGAGCTGAGGCAAGAAGCCCTGGCTCTTGAGCGCGACCAGGCGGAGCATGTGGAAACCCCCAGTTGTTTGGCTACCAATGTCGTTGAATCCCCCTTGGCCATCACGGCACCCGATTGGAAGCAGGTCCTCCGGGAAGAACTGAAGCGAGATGTTCAGGAACAAATGTCCGAGTTGTCCAAGTCTGTCATGGAAGAGCTTCGTCGAGAGCGCCTGCAGCCACCTTTTCACTCTCGGGAACGGGCTTACTCCGACGGGAATCGCCCTTCTGAACGTCGTCCTCCCCGGTCAGTGGGCTCCCGATTCCAGTGGGACGAACATGGGCGGCCCATTTGTAATGGCTGTGGAGAGTCGGGGCATTACTTTCGCCAATGCTCTGCCCGACGGGCATCACAAGGGGGTTTTTAGAGTCTCCGGCCACTGTGGGTCAAGTGGTCGGGACCCCCGTATTAGACCCCTCTTCTTCCACATCCCCCCAGAGTCGCCTGATAGGCCGCTGCCCAGTGGTGGTGGCCCAAGTTAATGGTCAGGAGATACATTGTCTCTTGGACACAGGTTCCCAAGTGACCTTATTCACCGAAAGTTTGGCCCATGAGCTGTTTGGCACCAACGGTAGATCGCCTGTGGAGGCCCCCTGGTTGACGCTGCGTGGGCAAATGGACTGGACATACCGTACGTAGGATACCTTGTGACCGATTTGAAGATCCATGGAGTTGTAGTGCCTCAGAAGGGGGTGGTAGTTGTCCGAGACCCGTGTCTAGGGTCCCATCGTGCCCTGATTGGGATGAATGTCATCTCGGATTGCTGGGAAGAGCTATTCCGAAGTAGACCGCACGAGCAGCTGTAACCCCAGCCAGACAGGAGTGGGACCGTATCAGGGCCGATTGCCGCCGGATATGTCTGGCCGAACAACAGCATGACCGGGAAAGCACGGGGAGAGTGGCCTGTCGCTACGCCCTGTCCATTCCAGCTCGAAGTGAGGCTGTAGTCTGGGCCAGGCTGCCCCCTCGACGTTACCATCCGCAAGAGTGGGTGATGGTGGAACCCCACGAAGAGGGTCCCAAAGTGGAGATAGCTCGAGGACTGGCAACTGTTCAGGGAGGCCGAGTCTCAGTAAGAGTGAGGAACACGAACCCCTTCCCTATCCACCTGTATCATCACCAATGTTTGGCCCGGGTGACCTCAGTAAGACCACAGCAGGTTCGTGAGCAGGGCGAAGTTAACTTTAAGCGGGTGAGTCCTACAGTGGTCGAAGTGGCTTTAGCGCGGGCCGGTCCAGGAGTGGAGGAGGTAGAAGGAGGATTGCCTGCTCACTTAAAGGGAGAGTCTTTACGGGGTGACGGACTGGAGGAAGAACAAGTGGGACAACTGCAAGAGTTCTTGAGGGGATGGCAACATCTGTTCTCTACTCACGAGGAGGACTATGGCCGCACTGACGTGGTAAAGCACCAGATTCCAACTGGGGATGCTGCACCAAGCCGAGAGCGCTACCGACCTGTACCACCGACCTTGTACACCGAGGTCCGCACCCTGTTGCGAGGAATGCTTGACCGAGGGATTATTCGTGAGAGCAGCAGCCCTTGGGCCGCACCGATAGTGTTGGTCCGCAAGAAGACGGGTTCCTGGAGGTTTTGTGTGGATTACCGCCGGCTGAACCTGGTGACCAAGAAGGATGCTTTCCCGTTGCCGCGGGTTGAAGATTCTCTTACGAGCCTCACTCAAGCTGCCTGGTACTCTACCCTCGACTTGGCCAGCGGTTATTGGCAGGTGCAGATGGACGAGCGTGATCGGGAGAAGACGGCATTTACCACCCCTTTCGGTCTCTATGAGTGGGACCGGATGCCGTTCGGCCTCTGCAACGCTCCAGCCACGTTCCAGCGGCTGATGCAGCGTTGTTTGGGCAGCCAAGTGATGGATACCACCCTCGTCTACCTTGACGACATCATCACTTACTCCCCGATTTCAAGTCCCACCTGGAGCATCTTGGGCAAGTCTTCCGCTCCCTAGAGCGCTACGGACTGAAGTTACAACCCGACAAGTGCCAGCTCTTCCGTAAAGAGGTCAAGTTTCTGGGGCACGTGGTCAGTGCGGCAGGGATCTCCGTTGATCCAGAAAAAGTGAGGGCGGTGCAAGAGTGGACCGCTCCCCAGACGGTGCGTCAAGTTCGGTCATTCCTGGGCTTCGTGGGCTACTATAGGCGCTTCATTAAGGACTTCTCCAGAATCGCCAAACCCATCAACCAGCTGTTGGGAGGCACGGGTCGAGCACGGGGTCGAGGGTCCCCCTCCATCCAATGGGACCCAGCCTGTGAAGCCGCTTTCCAGCAGCTCAAGCAGGAGCTCTTACAAGCCCCGATATTGGCCTTTGCCGACTTTACTCAACCATTCATCCTGTACACCGATGCAAGCCAACTAGGGTTGGGAGCCGTCTTGGCGCAGAAACAACAGGGAGAGGAGAAAGTGATCGCCTATGCAAGCCGAAGCTTACACCCCGCAGAGAAGAATGACTCGAATTACAGCTCTTTTAAACTCGAGCTACTGGCCATGAAGTGGGCGCTGGGCGAGAAATTTAAAGACTACTTGTGGGGAGCCAAGGTACGGGTTGTCACGGACAATAACCCGCTGGTGCATCTACAAACGGCCAAACTAGGGGCAGTGGAGCAACGCTGGGTGGCGCAACTGGCCAACTTCGATTACCAGATCCAGTACCGGCCAGGTAGAGAGCACACCAACGCTGACGTGTTATCCAGGTTACCAGGGAAGGATCGGCAGGCCATACACCGACCCCAGAACTGGGGTCCGACGAGGGATTAATGGTGGGAGTTGTAGAGGCACCAGGGCAGACACCTGAGGACCCCCCTCCGTGTTGGGGTGGGACCCACAACGCTGGAGACTGTGGCAGGGCGAAGATGGAGATGTGCTGCGGGTACGGACATGGTTGGAGCAGAAGATCTGGCCCGAGGGGCGGAACGTCGAACTCAGACCCGGAGTGTGCGAGGCTTGCTGGGACAGAGGGAAAGGCTCTATTTGAGGGATGGGGTGCTCTGTAGGACGCTTCAGGACCCAGGCCGAGGAGAAGAGGTCTGTCAGATCGTGGTCCCTGCAGGTCGTTGGCAGGCTTTACTGGAGGCGTACCATGCTAGGATGGGACATCAAGGGCAGGAGAGGACATTGGCTTTGTTGAGACGACATTTCTACTGGCCTGGGATGGAGGGTACCACCAGGACTTACCTTCAGAGATGCCCACGTTGCACCTTGTTCAAGTCCAGGAGGGAGGCGCGGGCACCGCTGGTCCCGATTCAGGCCAGGGCACCTCTGCACATGGTGGCAATGGACTTCCTCACCCTGGGACGGCCGGTGGACCAGATCCAGAATATTCTCGTTGTTACCGATCTGTTCACTAAACATGCTTGGGCCATCCCCACTATGGACCAAACGGCCCTGACCACTGCTAACGCCCTCTGGAAGTACGTGATCCAGCCATTTGGATGCCCTGAAATCCTCCATTCAGACCAAGGGGCTAACTTCGAGTCAAAGGTGATTCATGAATTATGCCAACTGTACGGATGTAAGAAGACCCATACGACCCCATATCATCCTCAAGGGAACGGGGGGTGTGAACGATTCAATCAAACCTTGCTGGGCTTGTTGGGGACCTTGGAGGAAGAGCAGCAGGGCCACTGGGCTGATCGGCTCCAGCAGTGATACAGGCGTACAACAACAGCATACACAGTACCACCGGTTATGCCCCTACCTACCTGATGTTCGGCCGACATGTGAGGCTTCCAATGGATATGCTTATGGGAACCACTGGGGGAGAAGAGGGAAGTAGTCTGTCCGACTGGGTAGCGAACCACCACCGACGCCTTCAGTCCGCATACGAACAAGTCGCTGGCCGGATTAATCAGGCGGCGTTAAAGAGCAAGAGACTGTACGATAGGACGGCCCGAGAAGCCACGCTACTGCCCGGGGAGAGGGTGCTGCTACGGGATAATCGCCGACAAGGGAAGGGAAAATTGAGCAACCGATGGGAGGCCCAGCCATATGTCGTTCAGCGACAACCCCATCCGGACCAACCTGTATATGCCTTACGGCCCGAAGGGAAGACGGGCCCCGAACGAGTGTTACACCGTAACCTGATCCGCCCTTGCCCGAATTACCCAAAGCCAGTGGTAGAGAACCCACCGGCCGAGACGACTTGGACGCCCCCGCTGGTAGGATGGGCAGTGATCCCGAGGGGCCTAGGCCTAGGACCACGACCTGAAGCACCCATCTCTCCACCCCGACGTTCGCAACGAGAGAATCGGGGTCAGCCTCCAGCCAGGTACGGAGACTGGGTGACTGGAGACCGTTCTCGGGACTAGAACGGTTTGGCAGGGGGGTATGTCACGGGGTGACAAATAATCCCCGGAACTGATTCCACCAGAGAAGTGTTCCCGCCGGGGCACTTTCAGTGTAACACTGTCCCCGGGGCCGGTGTGTGTGTCTGTTGTCATGACAACTAAACGGCAGATTGGCAACAGGTGTGGGGACTTCACTCTGAGTGCCTGATTGAAGCCACGCCAGCATTTTGAGAGAATAAAACACAAGTGGAAGAGAAGGCTGGGTGTGTTGTTTTTCTCCTCCGTTGATCTGGAGTGTTCTCTCTCCGTGTGGGCTTGTTGTTTTCTTTGTCTTCCCCCGTTGATCTGGTGTGGTTCTCTCCCATTGGGAGACGTTTGTAGAGTGTTGCAGCTGAAGGATCATCGTGAAAGAAGAGGAGTGTCGCTTGTGGGATCCGAGGGCGGTTTTGAAGAGTGGAATTCGTTCGCCTGGATTGGAAAAGAGTGAGATGAGTGATTGACAAATTGAATCTCATAAACGCATGTTTTCTACACTAAATTGGATACTGATTTGGAGTGCTTGGATCACGTGTATACATCGCACTGAGTGAAATATACTGATTCCCTGTCGATCTCTAGCCTCTCCCTTGACCATTGAAAACAGCGAAGTGAAGCCCGCTTGTAGTGGTGAGGAAAGTATTCACCGCATCTGTCCCAACTCTGACTATCATCGGCTCTTCAGATCGAGACCTCTGGGTGAGTGTTGGCCTTATTTTGCACTTTGAAGAGTGGATTTGTAGTGCTGGAATTGACGTTTCCCATCACGTTGCATGTTTGGAGTTGGACTGTCGTGTGTGTGTGGAAGATTTATATTTTATCGCCGTGCACTCCCCATGTGTCATGCTGGTCTACCGTTCATCATAAGAGCCTAGTGAGATCGATTGTAGTCGCCTGTTGGATGTCAGAAGGAAAAGCCCCCCGTGTGCACACTACACATAAGAACTGTTTACCTCTGCTTGAAGTTGTATGCTGTCTGTTCCAGTGAAAGCCCCGCTCAGCTTGTGACTCTGTTCCCGGCAACACACGTGAGAACTGTTTACCTCTGCTTGAAGTTGTATGCTGTCTGTTCCAGTGAAAGCCCTGCTCCGCTTGTGACTCTGTCTCCTGCCACCCATGTGAGAGCTGTTCACCTCTATTTGAAGTGTTGATTCCGTCTGTTCCAGTGAAAGCCCTGCTCCGCTTGTGACTCTGTCTCCTGCCACCCATGTGAGAGCTGTTCACCTCTATTTGAAGTGTTGATTCCGTCTGTTCCAGTGGAAGCCCGGCTCCGCTTGTGACTCTGTCTCCTGCCACCCATGTGAGAGCTGTTCACCTCTATTTGAAGTGTTGATTCCGTCTGTTCCAGTGAAAGCCCTGCTCCGCTTGTGACTCTGTCTCCTGCCACCCATGTGAGAGCTGTTCACCTCTATTTGAAGTGTTGATTCCGGCTGTTCCAGTGAAGGCCCGCTCAGCTTGTGACTTAAGTCTGTTGTAGCCCTGAAACCCACTTGTTCGTTCACTCACCACTGTGAGTCTGGTACCAGCGCCAGAAGGAAGTGAGCTCCGACCGTCTACTCACCTGGGATATCCACTTGTTCGTCCTTTACCGCTGTGAGTCTGGCACCAGCGCCAGCAGGAAGTGAGCCCCGACCGTCTACTCACCTGGGATACCCACCTGTTCGTCACTCACCACTGTGAGTCTGGCACCAGCGCCAGAAGGAAGTGAGCTCCGACCGTCTACTCACCTGGGATACCCACCTGTTTGTCCTTTACCACTGTGAGTCTGGCACCAGCGCCAGAAGGAAGCGAGCCCTGTCCTACCTACTCACCTGCGATACCTACCTGTCCATAAACTTACCACGGTGTTGCCTCGGATTCCTGGGAAGAGGAAGGAAGAAGATTTTAGATAGGATTTTTAAATTGCTTTTAGACATTAAATAAAGTTGTCATTTTTTTATTCCTGTCTCCTGCCTCCTCCTTTGACGCGCTCCTCAGGGTGATCCTGGTCCAGGGGTGGGTGCAGTCTGGCTTGGCCCACCTCGACCTGTGACAATAACGCAACGTCACTTTTGCGTTTTCTCTTCAGATCGTTTCTGTGTAAACATCATGATAAATCATGTCCAGTAAAATGAGGTGCTTACCTTAAGAAAATGTCCAGTTCCATTTTATATGAAAGTTTAAAGTCCCCCTGTGGTAGATATCAAGGTTTTAATATTGTTTATAGAGTATGTGGTGTTTTTAATATGCTTTAAGACAAACCTATGTAAATTCATAAGTCAACACCATTCCTTAGTATTTTCTCCGTAAAACTGCAGTGAACCAATGACAGCCTCAAACACAGTCTCAAAAACGCGGTTTGAAATCACTGGTGTTTCTGACCTCACAATCTACCTTTATATATAAAATGGAATGATATATATTTATCTTCCTGTGACCACGTAGTATAAAGTCACTTCCTGGGTGCTTTAAACAGGACGCCAGTCTACACTAAAAAAGTGGCCTAAAGTATTAAAGTAATACCTTATTACATATTATATTATCTGCAAGTAAAATTTGATCAAATATATACTTTTATGATTTGAGGTATACTACAAGTGCGCATTCAATACAATGAAGTGCACTTCTTTTTCACCTTATACCTTCAAAGCCTTAAACTTCATACTTGTATTTGAAAGATGAGTTGTCACTGATCATTTAAAATAAGAGAGTTGTCTTTGCTGCTCTAGAGTATTTTGAAAGCATCTTCAATTTACACGTCCAGCTTCCAGAAGGGATACATGTCATTGTAAAATAATAGTGATTTCCCTCCTTAAGAAACACCACTAATAAATGTGTTTGCACGAGGAATATAATGTACCTCCTTATCTGCGCTCTTTTACCCCTCTGATGGAGAGTCAGCTGGAGCGAAAACCAAGATTTTGTGTGTCTAAATTGTCATCAGCATTGTTTTTCTTTCAGATTAGCCATGATTGGTTTCCGTGGGAAGTCAGGCGGACGTTCCTGTGCCGTGCTTTTCACAGTGAGCCTCTTGATTGCATTAGAAGTGCACATGGAAGTTATTACAAATTGATAAGGACTTCATGGGAGGTCAACAAGAGATCGATGACTAATTGTGTTATGGCGTCTTTTTGAAGGGCACAGAACCCGCACATACACACAAACACACAAACAAACACACAGATGATGGTTTGAAGAAAAAAAAAAAAAAAGAGGTCTGTCCTTCATGAGATCCTAAACCACATTACCTGTGCTCACATGTGAGAAAAATACCTTTCATTAGCTCACCGATAACAGTAGGGCAAAGCTATGCACCGTCAGTTGGAAACCGCTACCAAAAAAATCAACCTTGAAGTGATGCAGCCTCCTCCATTTGTCTTCATTCTGTTTGGCAGGTAATCTATTAGTTTTAATAATCCCCGCTGCCATATCTCGAGCCAAGCAGCCATGTTGCCGGGGCTTGTGCCCAGGACTTCATCCACCCTAGATAAGTCATTATGACAATATGAGCCAGTCATCCAGTAAGACGGTTCCCTTCATCGAATGTTAGCATGAAAATAAATCCAGTGGGATGATATTAAAGAGCCTTTAGACTGACCAACAGACCATCCCTGTGATGAAATGTTGCCAAGCGCACATTTTACACTATATTCAAAAGACATCAATGATATTGCAATGAAGGTGCAAAGCATTTTTTAACAGAATATGCCTTGATTTACTCTAAAAATAATAATAATATTGACTCATCTGTCATTTGATTTTAAAAAGAAGCACATAGCAAGGTTACGGCAAGGCAATATGGTGACTGCAGCCGATTTGTGTGGAATTTAAAGGCTGGAAAGGGAGACTTATAAGTTTATAAAAGCACTTCCATTAATTCTTCTGTTAATATTGTGTATTATTTGTGCTGTAAAACTGGTTAAGTCATATTTTTGATAGTAATTTTATGGCGTCTTGCCGTCAAAATGAATATTATTTCACAGAAAAGGTTTTTCCACAATAAAATCATGTCAACACACATATTGTTTACATGTTTTGGCTATACATTGAAGCAGTGAGTATTGGCCAACGCTGGTCATGTGTGTGATGCTGGCCAATAGTGAAGCCTATACGTTCTGATGTACAACCCAGAAGCGCTGCGCTGTTACACTACATGAACTCACTCAGAGATCCACACAGAAGAAAATTAATAGTTGAATTTTTTTTTTCCGCACAAAAAGTATTCTCATCGCTTGATAAACTTAAGGCTGAGCCACTGTAGTCACTTGGACTATTTTAACGATGTCTTTACTTTGTGGGCCGGCAGATGCTATAACCTAGCAGAAGGAGTGAGACAGCTCTCAGATTTAATCAAAAATATTGTCATTTGTGTTCATTTAATTTGCGCAGCGCTTCTGGGTTGTACGTCAGAACGTAGGCTCACTATTGGCCGACGCTGGCCACGTGTGTGATGCTGGCCAATAGTGAGCCTACGTTCTGACGTACAACACAGAAGCGCTGCGCTGTTACACAACGTGAAATCACGTCAGAGGCCCACACAGAAGAATATGAATAGTGGAAAAGTCGTTATTTATTTATTTTATGCGCACAAAACTGTAGTCTGTAGTCACTTAGACTATTTTAACAATGTCTTTACTAACTTTTCTGGGCTGGCAGATATCAGTTACCTAGCAGCCTATGAAGGAGTGAGACAGCTCTCGGATTTAATCAAAAATATCTTAATTTGTGTTCCGAAGATGAACGAAAGTCTTACGGGGTTGGAACAACATGAGGTTGAGAAATTACTGACAGAATTTTAATTTTTAGGTGAACTAACCCTTTAACTCGTACTGAATCCAGAACATTCCTTTAAAGCAATCCTGTGCGTTTGCAAGAGTCCAACTTTGCATAATTCCCCCACTGCCTTCATCTTAATTAATACTTCACATGACAAATCCACTTGTTACTTTTAGTTAATGACTGCGCTGACACCTTCACTAATCACCCCGGCCCCATACAGATAGCGGCACAGCATCGAATATTTCACCGCTGTGTATCAATGTATTATTAAAAAGTCATTTATATTTAATGCTCCAGGTCACTGTGAGGTGTGCAAGCAATAGCTGCACTCTCACAAATTCACACCTACCACCAGGAGACTCGGTCAAAGCAATCCTGTCGCCTCCAAATGGACATATACAGACCGCGTACGTGCGAACCGCAGACATGAAATCAAATGGATTTGAACGTTCAGATCCGTGGTCCTGCGGTGGGGGATTATAATGCAGTTGATATGTATATCACCCACCAGGGATTAATGGATTAGTCCTGTTCTGCCCGTAACAACACCATCAACAAGTCTGACGATTCAAGGTCGTGGGATTGGATGGTGGCCGATGAATTTCTGTGCTGTTTTAGACTTAAACTTGTAGTTTTTAGCTTCATGTTTGTTTTTCTCTTTCTTTCAATATATGTCTACAAGGGGACATTGTGCACGCCCACTGATGGTTGGTTGGTGAGGTCCAGGTTCCCAACGCAGACTCTGGAGTGTGTAATCCTGTCTAACATGCATGCAAATCCTATCTTTTGCCTTACACAATAGCCAGTCTGTGTGCAACTCGGCAATAACAAAGATAGCAGTTAGCGAGCGGCTACGTCTCAGCCCGAAGGGGGTCAACTTCAAAAAATGTACATAATCTGCTTTTGTCGGTCATCCAGAGGCTGTTTAAAACAAAGGCTCCATTCGTCCAATTCTGGAGTATACGACTGCTCCCGAATAAATCAATCGAACGAATGTATCAATGGGTGTGTTGACGATATTTCTCAATAACAACAATCAGGTTCCAGAAGAAAAAATTCCATTCATTTTCACCACAGGGAAACCAATTTTGTTTTAACTTAGAAACATTTAAAGATGGTCACCATGATTTTACAAGTTAAAACAACATTCCTGTCTGAAAATGTAGTCCTAGCCCTATCCCTACCCCTAAACCTATCCCGACCATAAGCTATCCCTAAAATCAGAGGAATAACACTGATGTAGAAGCTAACCCTGGTTGTAAGGCCAAAACTTGACATAACTGCAAACTTGTCCATCAAATCTAAATGGTTGATTGGAATGTTGTTCCAGGATCAACAAAGATGTTGATCCAAGAAAACATGTTGTACTTAAATCACGTTCACCTTTAAAGATGGACCTGTTGTGAACTCTGGGGTTAGTAATCGATGGTGCATGCTTTTGTTGAAGCCTTCTGTTTGCATTATTTCAGCCTTATTTTTTATTCCCGATAGAAACCTGATTTCATATCCACACACTAGCATATTACTCCTATTATTCTAGGCTGTGCTCCGAAACCACATACTCTTGAGTAGGTACTTATTTTGAACAAGTAATTACTCCATGACCGCTAAAAACGTATGTTCTATAAAGTATGAATGTGTGTATGAATGTAATCCGGGTGTACTACATTCGCCATGTCGTCATTATCATGTGATCTAGTTCACAAATCCTGTCCCGTGGCCTCATGGGATACTAAAGTGTCCATCGTAAGCACACTTCAGAATCTCACCGGAAGTAGTAGGTCATCCAGGTACTCTTTTATGAGCCCTGTGAGTTCGGACATACTACTTTTGTCACATACTGTTTTTCTCTTACTATATAGTAGGGAAGTACACTGTAAAAAAAACAGTAACAATTACCTTGGATGTTTAAGTCATTTCAACTTAAATTACATCAACCTGACTAAAAATGATTTGAGTCTTGTATAACTTATAAAAAAGTCGAAAACTGTATAACATATTTTGATGAGTTAAAGCAATGTAAAAACCATATGTTGTTATAACTTATTGATCAATATAATTTTTTACACTGTATGTGATTTCAGATGCAGCCCACATCTTTCTTTCCCAGAAATAATGAAAGTAGTATGCGAATTCAGCACAGGTTTCGCTTACGGCGCTGAGACGGGGCGGGGTCGGATTCTGCATGTCTAAGCCGCTGCACGTCTGGTTTTGTGTTCGACTTATTATTATACGCACACCTCGCTGATCCTCTTTCCACACGAGCGTGTGTGTGTGCGTTTGCGAGCGCAGGTCATTTTCGGAGGAATCTCTCGCTCAGTGGGAGACACAATGGCTCAGCTGGGGGGCTTCAGTCCAATTTGCCATTGTGTATCACCATTTCTCCCTTAACACAAACATGGCGGCCCTCCAGCTGTCCTCTTGGCACTAACACTGAACCTGAAGAGCAGGCGGCTTATTCGTCCCAGCCACACTGCGCATCACCAATAAAGACATCTATTTGTTTCGGATCCACAAAGATTTTAAGCCTCACCATCCTTTTCTTTCTTCAATCGAGTGTGTCTTTTTAAATATGCAAGTGTGGAAATTGCATTTCTTTGGGGTCGGCGTCTCTGAGACGCTTACACACCTTGAAAATCAAATTTGATGAAAATCTTTCATATGTTTTTTTTTTTAAAAAGCCTTTCATTTTGTTCAAAGTGGGCCTGTATTTTTCGTGGTAGATGTTCCAGGTATTGTTGAGAAATCTCATTTATGCCTTGCTGGGATTTTGCACTCATTGCCTTGGCTGGGGAAATCTGTGTACATTTGATGGGTCCAGACCACATCATTTAAGATTCATTGCATTTTGATATTAATATCTGGAAAATTTCTCAACTTATTCCAAAATGAACTCGCAATAATCCAAATCTCATGCATGCATCCAGCAAGGGTTTTTTTGGCGCAAGAACTGTAGAATGTTCTTTTGCCGGGCAGCAGATCATCTGATATCACTTACAGTACGTTAAGGATATTTCCCATTGAATTCAGCCCAACTGGAATACAGTGTTGGAGAAACCGGCCAGTGGAAGGTCACTGTTGTCCAGGGCTTTGTCCCTAATTGAATATGCTGTCCCTGTAATGGTAACTTCATTTCCAAAGACTTGTGTGATTTTTTTTTTTCCTGTGAAAGGCCAGCTTTTGTGCGCCCTGCCACCACGCATAATACTGTGACAGAGACAGCGGACAAAAAATAAGCAATGAATTCAGACTTTCTGAATTGGATTAAAGTCCCCATGGTGCTGAATACTAGTCCTCAGCTGATCTGGAATATAATGTGAGACACGCTGTTTTCTTCGGAAACCGGCAAATGCGATGTTTTCCACACTTGTGTCTAAATCACGTAGGTGAACTTGCCGTTGATGAGCCTTTCCATAAACAACCTTTTTATGAAGGAGCTTGAAATTATTCGAAATATATCAGCATTGCTTAAAGGGACAGTTCAACCAAAAATGAAAAAATTAGTCATCACTTGGTCATCCTTAAGTTGTTCCAAACCTGTATGAGTTTCTTTCTTCTGTTGAACACGAAATAAGATACTTTGAAGAATGTTGGTAATCAAACAGTTGACGGTATCCATTGACTTCCATAGTAGGAAAAAACAAAATGGCTGGTTACCAACATTCTTCAAAGTATCTTCCTTTGAGTTCAACAGAAGAAAGAAACTCATACAAGTTTGGACCAACACAAATACGAATTTTTGGATGAACTATCCCTTAAACCATATAAAAATTGAAATGGTAATCATGCATTTAAATACGGTAAATAAATGAATTTAGCCAATATTCTTTGTAGGAAGGAGAGTGAATAGTTGCGGACATGGTGATGGAAATATGAGATTGGCGGAAATAATATTTTTCTAAACGTTTTGCGTTCGCTCGCAGAAAGCTCAAAAGTTTTACAATTGTATACATTCAAATATATTCAAATTAATGTCAGAATAATGTCTTCATTTTGGGTTTTGCATTAAAGCACTCGATCTGCATGAACAGATGGCAACAAATGAAGCCTTATTGTAAGTATTTCTTATTTATTGTACATCATAATTTTTTTTTCTTTTTATCCCAGTGCAAAAGTGTGGTCGCATTTACCATTGGCACATTTTCACAGGCAAATCCAGTCGTTTCACTAGGAATCTGGGCAATCGGCAATTCTGCGCGAGGGCAAGAGATTTCCCCACGCGGATTTCACGACGGGTTCAAGTTGATTTTGCAAATTTGCGGCATTGATCAACAGAAAGCTGCTTGGTTTGAAAGCGTCTTCTGTGTGAGCTGTGCTTCATGCATCACTAGACAATACACAATGGCCTTTTAGCCCGCAAAATGTTGCTGTACCTCAATCAATCAACAAGCTACGAATAAGCATTTTCAAAAACAACTGCCTTCCAGAGATCTCAGGTTAAATTCTTAAAGCTTCTGCATTATATTTTTAAGCAGTTCTAGATACTGCTGACATGTTCAGCGGGCGCATGAGTGACAGTTGTGCTCCTCAGCAGTCCTCCAGCAGATTCATCTGGCCCATACAAATGTTAACTTTACAATGAGATGCACCCATTCATTCTTTCCCTCCCCCCATCCAAGCCCACTCTTTTCTCCACATACCCCCCCCCGTTCCCCTTGTCGAAGCTCTTCCTTTGTTGACACCCACCGCGTATCAATGGCGCCTTTGTGCGCAGGAGAGTTTTCACTTTAGCAAATCTGATTAAAGGGACCTCAGTCTTGTCTACATGCCAGCGCTTTGATGACAGTGTCACTGCAGGAGCAAAAGAAAATTCCTGCTAACCTCCGTGTCACCATTAATCATATAATCAATCCAATTTAGCCCTGCTGCAGTGTCACTTTCACAGTCTGTTTTTGCTAACTGTAAGTAAGAGGGCTATCTTGGGAGAAAAAAAAACTCTTCAAGGGCACGTTTCTATGAATTCAAGGGGCTACAACTCCACAGTTGGTCCACAGTAGGTTGCTCTAAATGGTTTGTAATATAATGCTGTTAAACGATAGTACTGACGTTTTGAAGGGCGTCAAAGTCACCCCCGAGGGCCTACCGACTTCACGCTGTCCCGTGTGATTTGTTTAAAGGAATATTCCGGGTTAAATTCGACTCAACCTCCAGAAGCAGCATCCGTGATATGCTCCCAATTACCGTAGAATATAACTTTGACTCGTCTCTTTGAAAAAAACAAACAAAACAAAGTTTAAAGTTATGCCTGGAGGGTTTGAAAGCAGAAATGTGAAGCTAGTATTTTTACTTAAAGCACTTAACACACATAATCCAGTAAAATTGCCTAGTATTTGTCATTTTCATGGTGGATAAACATCAGATTATGATTGCCAAGGAATGCACCAATATTAACGTTCTTATCATTAATTTACCGATATTAAAATTGTATACTTTAAATGTCTAAATAAATTAAACACAACACATTACAAGTGAAAATCAAATGCTCCAAGTGAATTTAGCACAAAAACAGGCACATACTAAATATTTATCAGTTTTAGTATGGAATTGTTTTTATTGATTAACTTTAAGTGAGTGTTAATTGATGGCAAAAGTAACCATATTGTGTGTGTGTGTGGGGGGGGGGGATTTCCATCTTGAAATCTGTAATTTCGAAACACTTGCTGACTGTGCAGTGATATTTCAGTGGAAGTGCATTACAGGAAACATGATTTATGTTTGCTTTTCAAACATTTTTTTCTTTTGAAATGATCACCCGTGACATTAACCTGAAATATTCCTTTAAGTGAGCTCTAGGAGACAGACGCACAAACATTTATATCTTCCAGTGTCATAAATTTTTCCTCTGGTGGCGTCTGAGGCTTACCACAAAAACCGCTACAATAGTTGCCACTAAATCCAGCATATCAAGCATCAAGTGTCTTCCCCATTATATTCATTATATTCTAATAGACATTATATTCTCTTTGGCTGTGGTCTGAACAGCTTCTATTTCTGCAGTATGCAGTACGTACAGTATACTGTACACGGTATGCCGTTTTTCTGTGTGAGTAACCCAATTGTCTTTGTCAAAATGTGCAGTATGCAAAGGAGCACATTGCATCCCGTATCCCACAATTCAACGCCTTTCATCATTTGATGGTGTGACTACACGATTATGCAAGCAAAAAGCCTGTTTCTTTATTCACGGTAATTCAAAAGTAGCTCTATGGAGAAAATGAATGGGATTTTTACTATTGCGCTTCGTGAGGTCATGTGAAAACATATATGGGTGATTCTATAATTGCAGGTACTTTTTTTCTAATGGTTATATATATATATATGTTTTTTTTAAAATAATTTATTACTCATGGTCATATAATCACAAGATGTTACAGGCAATAACAATATAACATTTTCTGTAAAAACTGTCTTATATAGCTGAAAATCATGATTTCTTGTTGTCTGAATTAGTGTATTTTTTCCCATCATGTATCATTGTGTAGCCTAATCAAAATATTTTATTCTACTTTTACTTTGGTAATATTTCATTTATTTTATTTATTTTTCTTTTGAAAGTCACGTGTCTCGTATCTTTAAAACCGCATTTTTTCATCTTAAAAATATATCTAAATTATGTCATATGCTCTCAATGAAAAATGCAGAACAGTTAGTTCAAGCGTTCATGACCTCAAGGCTAGATTATTGTAATGCTCTACTGGGTGGTTGCCCTGCACGCTTAATAAACAAACTACAGCTAGTCCAAAACGCAGCAGCTCGAGTTCTTACCAGAACCAGGAAGTATGACCATATTAGCCCGGTTCTGTTAACTCTGCATTGGCTGCCCATTAAACATCGTATAAATTTAAAAATATTGCTGATTATTTACAAAGCACTAAATGGTTTAGCTCCGCAGTACTTGAGCGAGCTCTTAACGCATTATAGTCCTTCACGTCTATTGCGATCTCAAAATTCCGGCCAATTAATAATACCTAGAATATCAAAATCGACTGCTGGCGGTAGATCCTTTTCCTATTTAGCACCAAAACTTTGGAACAATCTTCCGAACATTGTCCGGGAAGCAGACACACTCTGTCAGTTTAAATCTAGACTAAAAACACATCTCTTTGGCCTAGCATTCACATAACACATTATAGACTTCTATAACTCAATGTTAGGCTGCATAGTTTAGATCAGCCGGAACCGGGAACACTTCCCATAAATCCTGATGTACTCGTTACATCATAAGAAGGATGGCGTCTACGCTAATATTAGTCTCTCTGTTTATCCCGAGGTTTACCGCAGTCTGCCGGATCCAGGCCGTATCCGGTTATGATGAAGGACCTGTGCCTGGACATGATGACAACACACTCCTGAAGTGTCCACTAGTCTGTGAAAGCCTCCCTCCCTTCCCTTTACCTCTGTACAGATAAAACGTTGTTGGGATAATTCCGGTTCACGTGGCTATGCAGAAGTAAAAAAAAAAGAAAAAAAAAGTCAGTATTATAAATGTAACCTTGGAACTTATTTCACGGTTTACGTTCTCGAGACACCAGGAACTGTTTTGTGCAAATGAGCGGCCGGATCGCATTACGGGTTTTCTGTTAGAACGGTTTATGTTAGCGGCCCCTAAGTTAATAACTAATGAACTGAAGTGAATCAATCAAATCTAACTTTAGCTGGACAGCAACTTTAATCTAGAGCTGCTGTAAAGCCAAAACAATCGCTGTTACTTTAATTTCCTATTATCACTGTACAGCTGGTTTGAAACAATCTACATTGTTAAAAGCGCTATATAAATGAAGGTGACTTGACTTGACTTTATAAAAACCCTAATTAGTCATTTTCCTAATTCTACAACATTACATGTTTTAAATCTTGATGACAGTCATTTTTTTTTCAGATCTTGCGTCAATTGTTACCGTACAATACTTTGCCTTTAAATTGGTGGGATTACCTCCCACAACTATGCAAGATACAGGACATGATGTGACTTGCCCTCACTGATAAGATCTGAAGCACTGAAAGGTATGTGTGCTCTCTCTGAGAAAATATTTTAATCTAAAAAGTTCTTACACCAAGAGTTATTTTGTAAAAAGTCAAAATTGTTACCACAATATCAAAAGGAAAACAGAATGTATAACTGATCACACAGTGCGTTGTTTAAAAGTCTTTTAATCATGATCTCATTAGTGACATGTGCTCTTCTTAGCATTTATGCTAGCCAAAGTGTTTTTGGCTAAATCTAAAAAGAAATTGTCAACTCTGTTACCATCAAACTCTGTTACCAAGGTATGAAAGTATGTAACAGAATTGACAGTAACAGAGTTGACTATAATAAAAGTAATCAGGTTTTTTTTTTTTATAAAAAAAGGAAGTAACTTGTGTTTGGCAAACACTGAATTATTAAATATGTTTTCAATAAGACACTGGAAATAATTTCTGTTAGTGAACAGTTTAAAAAAAAAAAAACGTTTTGAAATGCAAAATGTATCTCCAATTATAGAATCAGTCATATCTACTGATCCATCCATAATGCACAATGTTTCACATACTATTATGTTTTTTTTTGACAACAGCAGCTTGTAAAGAGTATATCCTGTGCTGATATTCAATTCCGATCATATCCCCCTTTTCCTTCGCTCTCTCTCCTTTGTTCTCTGCGACACACACAGTAGAAGTAATTGGGTGTTATAGCCAGACGCAGCTTGTGGACAATAGGAATTCATTTGCAGTCAGTTTATTTGTCGCAATCACGCACCTGGTCCTCGAAAGCAAGAGTTCATATCTGAATACGTGTACTCAACCTTGTGTGATCAGCCGCCCGAACAGACGCTCTTCGTCTGCCAAAAACTAATCTCGGGGCACATCTGTCCCATCGCTTTGAAGACGGCGTTGGCAGTTTTAGGGTAGTAGAAAGCACAGCTGCTGTTTGGGTGGTCTTCCCTGATGGGATTGAAGTACACTTCCTCCTCACGCCTTAAAAGCAAACAAACAAACAGACAGACAGACAGATAGACAGACAGGTACTCTAGGCTTGTCCAATTAAGACAAATAAGGCCAAGTACTAAACTGTATAGTTACCATGATGTTCCTAAAAGGCTACAATTCACATAATTGGTTGTGATTAGTTTAAGAAAAAGATTAGGTAATATGTACACTGACGTATCAGGAGATTCAAGTTCCCTCGTTTCCTGTCATTTTTAAAGGTTAACTGCGTCTATAATTGTGTTTAATCTACATAATGGCGCTTGCTTCCATGTCACAGCGGCAGACACTTTAATTGACTTTAATGTACTAAGAAGCATGTCAGAGCCGTCATCATTGCATCAACTCAAATATTTTAATTCGTGACTTCAGGTGCGCTGATATCTTCCCGCATGAACGCACGTCACATCCCTGAGAGGTCGAACGGCATTAAACAGACTCACTAAAAGCATGTAAATCCATCTCAGAGAGACCCGACGCCGTCCACACTCAAAACTGATGTTGTAGGAAAGTTCATTTGTCTTATGAAAACCGTGACTCAGCAGTTGCTGCATGAATCCCATTTTAAAATCGGGCCATTAAAATGCAGTATCGCGCACAACGGCCTCAAATGGAAGACAAGTTGAAAGGAACAGAGGGTCAATACGCTCCAAAACTGATCTGTCATCCTCTCCCGCTCCCGAAGTCCACCTCCTTCTTCCTGTTGCCATAGCAACCATTCGGCAAGGACAGGGGCATTGTAAAACACGGCCCTTGGAGAACAATCAATCATCGCATTCCTCTCGCATGCTTCTTAATTGCTTTTTGGATCATCCTCAAAAACATTTAACCCTGGGTTAGGGTCTACTCTACTAATTTGAGCCACTGATTCATTTTAACGCCGTGTTTCCTGCATAGCAGAGCCCTCTAAAATGTCCAACCTTCCTGATTATATTTTTAGTGGAATTTCAAAAGCAATTTTATAATGACCCGATCTACATTAAGTCTATGAATCTAGAGAGCACCGCGGAAGGGGTTTGAGTCTCATCCGAGTCTCTGGTGTTTGTAGGCGCATTTTCCTAGCTGATTATATAATTGTTAAACCTATGAAAATGGCTAAAAAAGCCAATGGCTCCATAGCGCCAACACTTTACAGTGTTGCAATGACTATCCTTTGGCTGTGGCTCACCTGTCAAAGTTTAATGAGTGGGTAGAGGACATGAAGCGGCCTGAGGTCAACTACTTTGATAACAGGTGGGAGTTTATATCCTACTTTCAGCTCTAGATTACTGTGAAGTTTAGAGGGCTTTTTGTCCGCAAAATGATTAGAACCCTCATATACCTTCTTTGAGGAGTATCTTAACTTTAGCGCTGCAAGCCATGCACGTTTTCTCTCATCAGTCTTTGCCACAAAATGCAATGCATATGACGCCTCCTTTTTTTGGGTGTGCATACTTCAAAACAAGTAATTTTCAGGAATTCCAGGAAGTATTGATGTTGTTGCAATTACAGCACAGCTCGAACCTGAGCTCATTTTGTTCTCAGTAACATTCAAAAAGCTTTCGATGAATTAATTCAGTCGCTCTTTTTACCTAGTGTTAACACGAGTTCCTATAAAGAACGGAATAGGACAACAGTTCAACGGAAGATAGACTCCATCATGACATTGGTTGCTCAGGAAAAAAAGTGGATAATTTGTTTTTTATGCTTATGCTAGGGTATTCGTAAAGTGCAAGCTGCCCGATATTTCTAACCATGCATACTATGTCTATACTCACACATGCGCCTTGAATTTTTTTGCACTATAATTAGTTTGTCCACAAAGTATCAACACTAGTCTGGGCCGTTGTTTCACAGTCGAACTAAGGTGTTTTTTTCTAATAACTTCTGACGCAGACACTGGACAAGGATCAATAACGCAGACACTGGACAAGGATAAAACTGTCTAGTTTGCATGTGTTGATCACATGTGTTCACACTAGATATTTAGAGTTCGGTTTTTCGAACACATAGTCTTTCAACTGTTCGAAAAACTGAATTATAGTTTTGGTACAAGGCCACAGGGAGCACTCCCGACAGGAAGTCTCATGGAGTCCTATGGAGAACAAGACATGCATAAAAAAAAAAGACGACATTATGGCCACTAATTAAGAGGTAAATCGAGACTACACTGTAATAAATTGTTTCCTTATTTTAATGTCGTTTTCTATGGCCACAATGTTAAAAGGAGGGAATAAATTCGTACAACATGGCCACGATTTACCTAAAATCCATACTTAGATGGAATGCAATGCAATAAGCTTAGTAAAACAACAACAACAACAAGATTGCAATCAAGACAACATATTATAAATATCATTCAGTAGTAAAAAGTACTGATTAAAAATACAGTAGTTCTTTGACCAATTTTTTTTCACATGCTTATTAGAGTATCCTATCATTAGAGCCATGTCTTCAGTGAAATCAAAAGAAGACAATCCCAGAATGCATTGCAACAAACTCCAGAGTATAAATAAATGTGTGTATTTCAATAAACACTGAAAAGTATCATTTAAACGTAATGTTATTCAACGTAAATACTGTATGTATTTTCTGCTTATGAGGGAATCACAACATTAGCTTAGCAACATGCTAATGTCAAAATCTATTAAAATCACTAACCGAGCGCTGTTTGCGTGGCTGTCTATGTAAGGTGTTCTAAATGAGTCACTCACACGGTTCAATGGCATTTAGGATGCTGTCTATATGGGCAGCTCACAATGTTTAGGAACAGAGCCTATATGGCAGCATCCATATATCAAGGTATACTGTATTATAGACCATTCTTGAAACTGCCAGAAAACAAACTATTAAAGGCAGGAGCGGACGCTATTTATATCTCCGCTGAAGGCGAGGATAGGAGCACAAATGGAAGGTGGGGGAGGGACAAGGGTCATTGGCATGACTTCATCGAAAGGGAGTATCTGGTCCATCTCTGTCTGGATGACTCAGGTGGCAAATGTCAGTTCGCAGCTCGGATGGAGAGAATAAGGCGCAGCGAAATGAGGAGGAAAAATGCAGCCGGCGGAGGAGGAAAACTCAAAGGAATGTGGCGTGGATTTTCTCAGGATTTTCCACGAGCGCCACTTTACTTTCTTGAAGTCGATACAAATTGAGCAGGGTGGTCTTTTCGGCAGGTCTCTGAGACCTGGTGTGCCTATTAGGCCACCGAAAAGAACCCACTGTGCTTTCCACAGGCCCATCTCCTTACTGTATGTTGACGTCAGGGATAATGTATGAGCTTCCAGCTGGTTCTTTATTCCTGCTTCTCTTTGCTTCTCTCCTCTGATTTACAATCTGGCTTTTGCTGGCAGGAACACCATTGGGGGTCCCGAACCTCCCCAATCCTATCGGCAAACAGAGGGACTCTAATCTGTGCTTTGTGCTTTCCAAAAATCCAACTCCGCTTTAGTGTGGTAAGAAAGTCTTTATCTGGCCCTTGAAAGCCCCTCTGCTAGCACTTTAAAGTCCACACTGAGGGATGTCCCCCTTCTAAGGTGAAAGTCACTCAGTCATTCAGCCGGACAGTGAAAGGCTGCAGCGCTTCACTAGGTGTTTAAGTCAAAGTGCCCTATAAATATAAATGACAGGCATTAAATGTGCCTTTAAAGCCTGGTCTCAGGTCAGCTCCCCCTGTGCCCCGAAGACTCAAACAATGCAGGTTTAGGTGCGCTTGACGTTCACACTAATCGTCTGAGAAGTGTTTGACGAAAGGTTGAGGCATGCACAGGCTGCGCTTCAAAAAGAAGGTTACTGTCGTGCTGTCATGTCAAGGTGTAATGGAACGCTTCAAGTCAACATGAATCAACATGGACCCTATTTACATTCTTCACACACATTCCTGGTCTTATTGTGTGATTCTTCAGCGCACGCAATTCTAATAAAACAAATCTTTGTCTTTGTAATCTTTCATCAAACAACAGCTAATGTCATCAAGGCTGAGTGGGCAGGGAAATGAATGGTAACCAATAGTCAAATAGCTACTTTGGTAACACTTCAGAATACTGTTCCTTCATTAAAGGAGAACTCCGATTGTCGAGTTGACGCGCATAGGTTTAGTTACCTATGATCACGCGTGTGAACTCGACAATCGACTACTTTGGACTTCGACCGAAAACAGGAAGTAGCCTAAATACAGGTATGTGCGCTGGCTGATATAACATCATTTTTATTAATATCTTTCACATCTACTGCAGTCAGGTTCACTCGTGTTCACTCTGAAGGAATCACTCAACATGGCTGGGCACTTGTATGACACATCAAGGATGATAAGAGAAATAAAAGCAGGTTTAAAATTAGACCCCATTCAAGTCAATAGGGTGCAAATTTTAAAAAGAGGATAACACGGTGTAGGCAACACCGATTTTTGTCGTTGTTCTCTGTATTGACAGCACTCCAAATTTACTAAAAATTGAGCTCAATGTTAAAATTGACCAGAGTTCTCCTTTAATGAATAACTACACAGGAACAACTGAGTAACGCACTATAAACTAGTAACTACTGTTAACTAACAAGAAACTCTGATTAACGAATTAGTAAGTAATAGCGCTCAGTTGAATGAGGTAGCTAACTATTAGCTAATCAGTAACTATTATTGTTCATTCCTCACTGAAGACTACTAAAAACTACTATATACAGGTTCATAATGAATATTAATAATGTATGATATAAGGTAATAGTAACCCATTAGTAATGAATCAAGCGTTACTACATCTTTCTAAAGGAACTACTAATTATTAGGATCATTATTCTAAAGTGAAGATCACGGGAACACACTAGTAATGACTAAAGTGTTACCAAATCCATCGGAAGGAATTACTATTCAAAAGCTTACAATGACTTCAGTCAATATTAGGTAGTTATCATGTTTTTCACTTTAGAATACTGATCCAAATACTTAGTAGATCCTTTAGAAGGATGTAGTAACACTTGAGTCATTACTAGTTGGTTACCATTACCTTTCATTAAAAAATTATGCATTATTCATGTTAATTATTATAGTAGTTCTCAGTGAGGTATGAAACAATAGTAGTAACTGATTAGCTAATAGTGAACTACCTCATTAAACTGAGCGCTATTACTTACTAATTTGTTAATCAGAGTTTCTTGTTAGTTAATAGTAGTTACTAGCATGTTAATAGTGCGTTACTCATTTGTTCCTGTGTAGTTATTCATTAATGAAGGAACAGTATTCTGAAGTGTTACCAGCTATTTTTTACCTTATATAGAACTGTTAAATAAAGACAGAAAACGAATGAAGACTGGGAATGGGAATGGGAATGGGAACTAGAGTCTTAGGTGCTGGCGTTTCCAATGCTGTCAAAATAAACGTCCTGACAATGTCAAAATAAAAGACACACTTTCAAACCTTTTTGGCTAATGCCAATCATTTACAATTGCTAAATGTTGGATGATATATCGGCCGACCACTTAACTTGACTTTCAAGTTCCACATCCCAAAGAAAATGCTTCTTCAAACACTCCCATTTAGTGTCTCCAATTCACCTGTACTGCATGTCTTTGAATTGTAGGAGATCCCCATGCCAACAGGAAAAAGACACAGATACCCACACAGAAAGGCCTACTGGCTCAACCGGGACTCTAATCAGAGACATCTCAGTGCCACCCGCAATTGACTATAATCTCACATTCAGGTCTGATTGTATAGTTTCCCTTTTTACAATCCAATAAATGTCACCACGGATATATAATCTAGTCCCTCCCTACTTCGCAAATGCTATTCGATGCTGTCTAGAGGCTTGTTGGGCAGCTATAAACATGCCATTCAAATTCAGTTTCATTGCCATCACTAGGTTGTCATTTTTGTTACCCACATAAATTGATGCAATACTTCCGTGTTCATTCGTAGTTTTAACAAGGCACACTGTATTCACCTTTACATGGGTGTTAGATAACAACCATGCAATTCTTGCTTGTGGTTATTAAATAAACAAGTACAAACCAACAGCGCGTTCATATCTACACCTCCGCCTGTTCCGACACCTCTTGTCATGTAGACGCTGGATGAACACTTGTGAAGGAGCATGAATGTCAGTAGATGGTGTGATGGTGTCACAGTGTTGCTCCCGCGTGTATGTGGGAGGAAATCAATGGGGCAAAACGGTCTCTAAGCAAGATCATCCAATCCATGAAGAGAGATGCGATGCTACAGAAAATTACACCGCGCCACTGAAGCAGTGCACAAAATTGTAATTAGCAGTTTTTGCCAGGGTAAAAACATCACTGTTATATTGCACATACATTTATAGGCATATTCTAAACCCCTAAACCTAAGTATTAAACTTTGTTGTGTAGCACAACATTTGTGGAAAAGACATGAATGATACCTCAAATCATGTAGTTTATTGAGAAGAGGCGTGATGTTTTTCTTTTTCCAAATTCATATTCAGAGACTAGAATATCATAGAGACCACCTAGCAACCATCCAGACAAGCCTAGCAACCAATTTTCAATAGTATTTCAACCCCTCAAAACACCTTAGCAACTGCATAGCAATGCTTTAGCATCATGGCAGCTTGTTTTGCACAGAAAGCACTACTCCCATTTTCTTCAGAAAATTGAAAAATCAAGTTGTCACCAGTGGAGCTTTTAAATTGAAAGAGGTCAGCACATCCTCCTACATCTGTAGTGAGACCGTACTGCGAGCTGTTTTCCGTCCGGTATACGCCGAATCTGCCATGTCCATCTAATTGGAATTTCGAGCCTGAGCCGACAGTCAAGAAGCACGTCTTGACAGCTTCCACTTACACACGCGCCAAGAGAACGTTAGTTATACGTTCGACGCAACTTCTGCCGCATGCAGTGATGTGTCTCTGACAACCCCCCGAGTCTTCAGCGCGGTTACACTCCACCATTCACTCTCTTTTGCTATCTTTCTCTCAAACAACACAGATGCTAACACACTCTCAGCCCGTCTGTCTGAATCTTCCTTTCCCCCGCACAAACTTGCACGCTTGCTCTGTTCCAAAACTATGGTGGCAGCATTCTAAGGCATCGTGGATATGCTCCTGATGTGAAGACTGTTCCAAACCTTAATTCCAGTCTTAATTATGCTGCATCATTAGATTTCTAATTTTGGCCAAATTCTAAAGCAGCATCACAAATTTTTAACAGAGAAAGGATTCCCAGAATGCACTTCAGCAAGGGTAGTGATTAATAAATACGATATGAAAGAAGAAAAATGCAGATTATAAATAAACTTCTTTCAGCAAATACGAAAAGAAATTTAAGGTTATAAAGAGCCCCACAGAAAAATAATAATTAGTTCCCACAATTTGTTAATTTGTGGCCATGTTTTATAATTTTTTTTTACCCTAATTTTAATGAAATAATGGCCACTAAATTAACTGAGGCTACATCTAAAGTAATCCGGATACATTTTAAAATAACGTGTTTGTTTCAAAGCACTCTCCATCCATAATAATGTCAGAAAGCATTTAAATCATCTTACTGCACATACATAAAATGTAATAAAAAAAAAGTGTTTTCAAATATATCCAGATTAATCTCCCAAGGGTAGCATGTACAGAGTGAACAGCAACGGTCCTAGTACTGAGCCTTGCGGTACTCCATACTGAACTTGTAATCGATATGACATCTCTTCATTTACTGCTACTAGCTGATAACAGTCAGATAAGAATGATTTGAACAATGCTAATGCAATTCCACTAATGCCAACATAATGTTCGAGTCTATTTAAAAGGATATTGTGGTCAATGGTGTCAAATGCAGCACTAAGATCAAGTAATACTAATAGAGAGATACAACCACGATCGGATGATAAGAGCAAATCATTTGTGACTCTAACGAGAGCTGTCTCGGTACTATGGTACGGTCTAAATCCGGACTGAAAATCCTCGCAGATATCATTTCTTTCAAGAAAGGAACAGTTGTGAGGATACTGCTTTTTCTAATATCTTTAACAGAAATGGCAGATTAGAGATCGGCCTGTAATTGACTAGTTTTGTAGGATCAAGTTGCTGTTTTTTAACAAGCGGTTTAATCATAGCTAGCTTAAAGGTTTTTGGTACGTATCCTAGAGACAAAGATGAATTAATGATTTTAAGAAGAGGATCTATGACATCTGGAAGCATCTCTGATGTGATAATTGGATCAATTATTTGAACGTGCTCCTCCCGAACTTTGTTTATAAAACATAATTTCCCAATGCTATATCTCATGACCTCACTCGTACGAATTCGTACAAAGATGTTTTTGTCTAAACC
>JARPMJ010006371.1:0-53284 GCA_033366665.1 Phoxinus dragarum
ACTTTTGTCTCACCAGGTAATATTTTTGTTCGTTGCCTGCTCCCTTTCACGGTTCCCTCACTAGAGTTTGAATCTCCCTGTTGGACCAATCTCATGAGTCCCTCTGCTCTCTTACAATCTACGGAGAAGGCTGCAGTCAGCGTTTTAACCATAGCTTGAGATGGTTGTTCTTTCTCCTGGTGTATCAGATATTCGATCACATTATATCCAATAATTGTCTCTTCTGCCACACCAGATGTTTCCGCTACCAGCAATGGCACAATAAGCTCTGTGCTGGATATGCCAGAGGGCTCAAGCTGGAACTTTACTTCGATCCATCCTCTGAAAGGGATGTCCGTCTGATTTACAGCATTTCCAGTCAATGTCCCTGGTCCCAGTATCTCCTCTGTGTCCCTTACTTTTGTGTGAGGCAGATGTTCTTTGCGCCACTTGTCATTGATCAGGCAGACCTGTGAGCTCGTATCCCATAATGCTTGCGTAGGGACACCATCCAGGAAGCAATTGACAGTGCATTTTTTTCCTATCAAGCTCAGCAGTTGAGCTTTACGCTTAGGGGAAAGGTGGGCAGCATAGATGGACCCCTCCAGCCTGTCTGAATTTGCAGAGTGCTGTTGTACCTTTTCTTACTGTGGCAGTTTGAGACTTTAGGTGAATTCCGACTACGCCACCCAGATGTAATCCGGGAACCCAGAAATAGGTTGAGTACATAAAGCACACAGGTACGCAATGGCTGAGTCAGATACCAGACAATGGTGAAAGTACAAACAGTTTATTGAAAAAAACATAATTTACTAAACACACTTTTTAATAAAGAATCTTAAAACCAGACACGTCACACATTACACACACACACACACCACTTCAGAATCTGGGGAATTTGTCCTGGCTATCAGATCAACACTGCAACCACTTGTGCTCTCTCACAACACTACACTCACTGTGAACACTGCAGACTGTCAATCAAACCACCACCACACCCAGAAGACTTCAGGAACCACGAATGGCCCCAGATTCTGAAGGGAGAAGACAAAGAATATTCAAATACAAAAAAATGATACACGAAACATGCACTCTCACATCAAGGTTGTCAAAGAAACATATACAAATCACACGCACGGTCAAACAGGCCAGTTTCTCTATAATGACCGTGCTCAGCACGTTAGCGGGAGATTCTAGACCACCCCACAAACTTCCTGACAGAGAAATGAGCGACAATGTCACAAACAGTAGATCAGTTCATCACACCATAATGAATGCAGAATTCGGATTAAACACCCATATATAAACTATATAAATACAAGGGTGACATAGAGAATTTGTCAGTGTGCAATTATTTCCCCCCCAACCTCAGTTCAACAGTCGAGGAATACTGTCACATTTAGGATCAATTTTAGAAATATCCGGGCCGGCTGTACGTTCGACGCGTGTTTCGATCGACTTGAATACAATCCACAACCGGATGGAAGCAGTCTGTTGAAATAGAATACAGCTTCTCAGATAATAGTAGACAGTTGAGCAAGAGACGGAAATGAGGGCGAGCACGGTAATTTATACGTGAAACGCCACCCCATCCACTTCAGGGTCGTTTAATATCACACGTAAACAAACAGTCAGTAAGTAGCGTGAGCCGACAGCGTCTGCCAGTCTTCAAGGTCTGCCAAGCCTGCTGCAACACCTCCACGCTTGTATCGCTGTTAAAATATAACATTAAGTTAAGGAGATGATCCTCCCACTTTAATCGTTAGCTTAGGCATAAGAGAATATCACATACCTGTGGTAAATGACTCACGGTGCTCAATGCACTCAATAACGTGCTAATAAAGAAAAACTCGTAGTGATATCTGTTTGCCTCTCGTGTCTGCCAGTCTCCTCTGCCGCACTGCAAAGTAAACGAGTCCCAAAATCACCCTTCCTGATCCGAACATTCAAGATGCGTTAGACGCAAAAAGCCCCTTACCTCCTGCACCGAAAACGGCGCCCCGAAAGTGACGTCACTTCCCCAAAACGGAATAAACGCTCACCCAGATGTCCGTCGCATCTCCTTTTATCCTCGCGGAAACGCCATATTTGGGAATTAGCCCCGTGATGGCTAATAACATCACCACATTACTGTACCATATGATTTATAGTTCGGCAGAGCAGCTCACTCGTGTTGTCGTCACATGGTCCACCTTGTCTCTGACTCTGGGTGTGAAGTGCTGTTGGATCCCTTGTCATCACTTGATCCACATTCACTGTATGCCGTGGTGCCCTACAGCCCTTAGAAAAGTGTCCCGCCTGACCACATTTAAAACAGTGATTACATTGCTCACTGTTACCACTGTCTTGACACGATTTACATATCTTCTTGAAAGATGGGCGGCTCTGACGGAAAGATGGTTGTGATTCCCGAATGCTGTTTTTGATTTCCGTTATCTCCTCTTTCAACTGTTTGACCATTTCAAACAACTCAGCCTCACGTCTGGATGTGTAGCTCTGGGCCCTCGGTTCTTTCCCTCTGGCTGTTGCACCCTCCGTGAGTTTTTGTCCATCTGCTGCTTCTCCCAGTCTTTGAAGTACCTGGACATCCGCATGGAGCTCATTTACTTTAGTCACTTTTGTATATGTATTTTTCTTTTGTTTCTGTTGTCTTTCATTTTCAATACCTGCAGCCTCATTCAATTTCTCAATGAGCTCTTCATCGGTGATGGACTGATTTTCCAGATCAGCTTTTAACTGGAATTTTATGTGATCACTTGTAAGTCCGGTACTGACAGATCTCAAGAATTTCTTTTGGATGAGCTCAGCACTGTACTGTTCCTCAGCCTCTCCATCTCTGGAAGCGATTAGTAGCCTCTCTTTTCGTTCTATGGCTCTGAACAAGAAGTTTTGGGGTGATTCACGACTGTCTTGTGTGATGTTCACCAGCTTGTGATACAAATCTGTGGGGCTGTCCTCTTTAAAATGGCCCTTGAGTATGGTTTTTAATTGGAGAAGGGTCAGATGACTTTTAATTTCTAACATATCCCGGAGACTAAGACCTGGACTCATGGCCCTCACCACTGCATCCACAATTTCTGTCTCCGTATGGCCTTTCTGCACTCCACTTTCAATCTGATGCATCAAATTTGTGTAAGAAAGACAATCTTTCTGACCTCTCTCACCAATTTGTCCCCAAATTTTGAAATCACGCCTGATTGTCACCTCTGGCACTCGTGATGTCTGTGGTGGAGCATCCATTAATATAGCTGGAGCTGCTCTGTTCTCTTTGATCCGTACTTGATCACTTAACCTCATAATTTCACTCTCTAATGCTTTTGTAGAGTCCTGGAAACTCAGTCGGAGGTCTGCATATTGTTTTTTCAACTTTTCCAGCTCATCTTCATCCTCCCTTAAGCTCATCGCGACCAAACGAGCACCCTGACCTTTCATTTCTTTAATCAATTCCAACACACTGACAACAAACTGACGTGCTACATCCTCATCCTCTTTTTCAATTACTCCATCAATCTCTTCATTAAGTCGATGTATCAAAACATGTTTTTTTGTTACCTCATCGTCTGGAACTTTTGCAAACGCTGCCAATTCCCTCAGTTGATCGAACGTCAGATGAGGTAGATCCGCGCCGAGTTTATCTTGCAACTCCCGAAGATCCATTTTAGCTTTCGCGCGTTGCCCTCTCACTCACGCGCTCACTGCTGCAGCCGCTCCGTGTATGTCTCTCTGTTGCTCGCGCTGCTGTTCGCATTCCTTGAAATCCCCGTACGGGCCACCAATTTTGTTACACACGAGGTCCACACGTGCGTTTTATGAAGATTTAAGGTCGGGTTTTATTTCAGGAACACTTGCAACACCCAAAAACAATCTCGGTAACAATAGCAACAACAATGCTCTTCATCAATCGTCTCGCGCTATCCTCTTTCTTTCCAATCTCGCGACCTTTTCAGATCTGCATTCTCCAAATCTCGTCTGCCAAGCTTTTAGCTTAAAAGTCACAGACAGAAAATATACATACATCATACTGTACAGATAGAGCATGAAAAGAACAGAAATATTAAATATAAATAACTATAAATTACAAGACATCAACAAAAATACAGAAAAATTAAACAACAACTGTGGAATAAAGATGACTTGTTTAAATACACTGACATTCAATAAAATAGTATTTAAGATGAATAATGGGGGGGGGGGGGGTACATTACACCATAACACTAGTAATGTGGTCTGTGAAGATCAATTGGTCATCAATTACAACTCCAAGGTTCCTGGCTGATCTTGATGGAGTTATGGATGACGTGCCTAGCTGAATGGTAAAGTTGTGATGAAGTGCTGGGTTAGCCGGGATTACAAGTAGCTCTGTCTTCGCAAGGTTTAGTTGAAGGTGGTGGTCCTTCATCCAGCCAGAAATGTCTGTCAGGCAGGCTGAGATGCGAGCGGCTACCGTCGGATCATCAGGCTGGAATGAGAGGTAGAGTTGTGTGACATCAGCGTAGCAGTGATAGGAAAATCCATGTTTCTGAATCACAGATCCTAGTGATGTCATGTAAATGGAGAAGATAAGTGGTCCAAGCACTGAGCCCTGAGGCACACCCGTAACTAGATGTTGGGTCTTAGACACCTCACCCCTCCATGATACTCTAAAGGACCTACCCGAGAGATAAGACTTGAACCACTGGAGTGCAGTTTCCGAGATGGAACTGCACATAATGGACATAATGTGACTATTGGTGAGGGAGGAGTGCCAGCCCAAACTCTCCTACCAGCCAAACCGTTCCCCAAAATAAGTTGTATACCTTCAATAGGCAATGCCGATAGTACACCCACGTCAACCTCACCCTGAACGAGCTCACAGTCAAGAACCATCCTGTGCAAAGGTGCTGGAAACACACTCAATCCCATTCCACGACTGAGAACAAAGTCACCAGTATCGGTGTCCCCTGAAAAAGGCAACACAGAACTAACAATGTAGTAGTTGTAGGCCCCCACATCCCTCAGGATCTTTAATGGGATTTTCACATCACCACCTACCAGTGATACGGACCCCTCTCGAATGAAAGGAGCATAAGCTGCTAAAACATCCGCTTCAGAAATGGGAGCTGAACACACCTCATAAACACAGTCAGTTTTAACAGTTGCAGCAAATGCCACAGGTCTAATATTAGTTTTCATTCCCTTTGTCTTAGCCTTTAACACAGCACAATCCACCGTCCAATGACCCTGTTCATGACAATAGTTACAGACATCATAATTATCAAATGTACGACTTGTTTTACCATCAGGTTTCATATGACCGATGTTCCTTGAACGCACCATATCAGAGGGCGCATCAAAACCACTACGTTGTGCACCAAAATCAGAAGCTAGATGCCGCTCCCTGAAACTGCTCTTATGGAGTAAAATATACTCATCAACTGCAACAGCAGCCTCCCCAGCGGTAACAACTTTTCGTTCCGAGATGTATGAGGAAACACGTTCTAGCAGATTATTCTTAAACTGCTCCAATATTACCAAGTTGCACAGATCCTCAAAGGTGGTGACTTCAAGTGCAGTTAACCACCGCCTAAAGTGAGTTGAAAGTTCTCTGGCAAACTCGGCATATGTCTGGCCATTCTCTTTTCCCAAGACCTGAAACGCTGGCGATTTGCTTCTGGTACAAGCTCATAAGCTCTAAGAACAGTTGATTTTATTTGATCATAGCTAGGGCTATCTTCAGGACTTAAAGAAGCATATGCCTTGTGCTTTCCCAGAAAGCACACACTGAAGCATCAGAGCACAATCACCTTCAGGCCAGTTCCTGGCCTTAGCCACACGGTCAAACAACATAAAAAATGTGTCTGGGTCTTTTTCATTGAATTGTGGCAACAAGCGCAAGTTACTTACATCAAAATGGTCAGATGATCTGAACTGCTGCCTGTCATGATCCTCACTTGACAATAAACCATCTCTGATCATTAAGGCAGGGTAGGTAGGATTTGTATAAAAAACTTTTCCCCAAATTTGTTTCAACCGTTAGTATACCAATACATAATTAAAATATAAGTACTCTGAAAAAGAGAGTATAAAAATCGAGTGTCTGTAGTCCTCTCAGAGCTGCAATAAACACAGCTACTTATTTCTAATCGGGACGAATGAAATGATTGGCTGGGCGACTGTCACTCTCCCTCGCTACTATGGCTACCACCCCTGCTGCTACAGGAGCTGCCCACATGCGCGCACCCGTTTGACTCGAGGAGGGGAAGAGGCACGGAAGCTAGGAATAATCACAATGATGGCAGAGAAAGAGCAGTCAAAATTCCCAGTACCTGCATATAGTACAGTCAGCGAAGGCAAAAAAAAGGAAGAGAGTATTCTCCCTCAACCCCGGACCTGTCCTTGAGCCGACGATGCGGTACTTGTCTCCGGAGTGTAGTCCTCATCAGAGCCAACAGTGCTTTCATCGTGGAAGCTCTTACATGCAAAACACTGTATATGTTATGAATCTTACACAAAATTCACCTTCATCACAGTGTAACTGATGCTAATGGGAAACTTTACCGGTATCGATATGCTAGCTTGATAGTGAGTACAAACAGCCATGTTAGTTTTTTATATTCATAATGATAAAGTTAGGTATTTTATTACATGTGTGTGCAGAAGAAGACTGGCTTTTTTTATTTAGATAGTTTGTGGATCGTTAATTAGAGCTCACAGCGGGTGATCGGTCAGAATCACGCAAGATTTCTTCATCAGAAGTATTTATTGAATTTACAACTGCATGATTGAATATGTACATTGATGTGTGGTTCTGAAACAGATAAATAAATAAAAACAATAACCATTAGTTGAATGCAAATGAATGATTATCATGCAACAAACCTCTATTTGTATTAACTGTATCCTTTTCTAATAATATAGCAGGAATAAAAATACAATAACATTTTAACATGGCCGAAACTGGCATTAAAAGAATGAACAAAGCTGTTCTACGGGTCTAAACAGCTCCAACCATAACAATGAGAAAGGATAAACCATTCGCAATACAATGGCTCCCTCTGCTGGTCGCATAAATAACTACACCAGGCCGCGCCGAGAGGTGTCACGTGACAACTAGCGTAAATGCGGGAGGTGCGTGCTCTGTAGCCAATTAACTGGAATGAAGGCGAATATCACCGCGATAACTCAAAAACTATGCGCAGAGGGTGCTTAACTGGTATTCTACAATGTGTAACCAAAGAATAATGCCTGAGTAGCAACCTATACATCGCTAGAAAGAAGCATAACAACACAAGGCCTAGCCGGCAGGAAAAGCTGAACTTATATTTAGTACATTAAACAGAGAAAACACTACCAACCTAGCTTTAACAATGACAATATAAGAACAACGAAATACTGATTCTTACTTGCAAAGACGCACACAAAAGTAGGACAGTTGTATCAAGGCGGGTTGTAAGTCCGTGCAGTCAGCGTACAATACTGGCAAAAAGTCTCGGACAGAATGGGGGAAAGGAATGCGGGATAGGAATGCGGAGCGGGTGGATGTAGCGCCTGAAACTGGACCTCAGGTCGTGCGGTAGCTTGCCCAGTAGACGGGTGACATGAGAACCACAGTCCAGATCAACTTGCCCCTTTAAACCGAGCTGCTCCAACATGCTCACCAGGGATCTGATGTTCAGGGCGAACAACCTGAATTACTTGATGTCTCCACTCTAAATGTTGGGGCCATCCATCAATTCAGCAATATGCTGAAGGGCGAGATGGTGTGGCTGCCCGTACTGCAGGTTTAAAGCTGCCATAGTGTCAGTGAAGGGGTAATCAGAATTGCTGTAAGAATCTGCCACCAGCAGTGCTTCCTCCAGCTTCAGATGACCCACTAATATCTGGAACCTGAAACGTTCAGTGGCATCTCTTGGAAGGAGATTGTCTAGGGCAATACGGAGTCTCGCAAAGTCTCTTGGGTTAGGACGGTTGAAGTTCGGGATGGTAGGAGTGGGCCCTCTGTATGTTCTTTCCTGTCCACAAGGGGGGGTCACTGAGTGTCGGCGTCTGGGCTCGTGCCGAGGTGAAGTGGGACTACGTCTCTCACGCTGGTCTGGAGAGTAGCTGCGGCGGCGTGCAGGAGAGTAGTCACCTCGGCTTGATGGTTCTTTGTATTCTCTGGAGGAATAACAAGAGTCTCTGTAGCTGGCGTGGCGCTCAGGTGAGCGGCGGTGGCTGGACTGCTCATAATTATAATGAGAACAGTAGCGCCCTTCCCTGGACTCATAGCCTCGTCGCGGGGCCTGGTGTTTGTTGTGTACTGGCTCGGGAGAGCGCTTTGGTGAGGGAGAGTCATACCTGGTTGATTCCCTGTAGTCCTTTGTCTCTCTGCTGTAGTCATGACGCCTGTCAGAGGACCGTTGTGGTGGTGTCTCCCTTCTAGATACAGTCTCCCTGTCCTGGAAGTAGACTGATTTGTACCGGGTTGAAGCACCTCCAGCCCTTCTCTGTAAAGTCTATCTCTGGCAGTTACATTACGTGGCTCAGGACGGAAACTGCTGGGCTCCGCTTTGGCTCTGAGCTGCTCGTTCTGTATTTTTAATTCCTCCATTGATGCTAGGAGATCTTCCCTTTCACGCTCTAGTATCCGGCGCTCCCTTCTCCACTCATCTGCAGAAGATTCCCATTTGTCAGTGTCTGACCATCGCGCTTGGCTGTGGTGCAGCTGACCTTCTGGGGATGCAGAGCGTGAATCAGGTCTGCTGTGATCTTCTTCGTCTAGCCGCTCTCTGGACTGTGACTCAGAAGACTTCTTGGTTTGAGATCAGACAAGTCATAATCTTGCAAGTAGTTAGGGAGGGGACCGCTGCCTCCTGGATCGTGCACTAGACTCTTTATCCAAGGTGGTAGACATCTTGCTCCGCTGCAAGCTCTGGCTCCGGCTCGAAGGACCACTTTGTGCAGAAGAAGACTGGCTTTTTTGATTTAGATAGTTTGTGGATCGTTAATTAGAGCTCACAGCGGGTGATCGGTCAGAATCACGCAAGATTTCTTCATCAGAAGTATTTATTGAATTTACAACTGCATGATTGAATATGTACATTGATGTGTGGTTCTGAAACAGATAAATAAATAAAAACAATAACCATTAGTTGAATGCAAATGAATGATTATCATGCAACAAACCTCTATTTGTATTAACTGTATCCTTTTCTAATAATATAGCAGGAATAAAATACAATAACATTTTAACATGGCCGAAACTGGCATTAAAAGAATGAACAAAGCTGTTCTGCGGGTCTAAACAGCTCCAACCATAACAATGAGAAAGGATAAACCATTCGCAATACAATGGCTCCCTCTGCTGGTCGCATAAATAACTACACCAGGCCGTGCCGCGAGGTGTCACGTGACAACTCGCGTACATGCGGGAGGTACGTGCTCTATAGCCAATTAACTGGAATGAAGGCGAATATCACCACGATAACTCAAAAACTATGCGCAGAGGGTGCTTAACTGATATTCTACAATGTGTAACCAAAGAATAATGCCTGAGTGGCAACCTATACATCGCTAGAAATAAGCATAACAACACGAGGCCTAGCCGGCAGGAAAAGCTGAGCTTATATTTAGTACATTAAACAGAGAAAACACTACCAACCTAGCTTTAACAATGACAATATAAGAACAACGAAATACTGATTCTTACTTGCAAAGACGCACACAAAAGTAGGACAGTTGTATCAAGGCGGGTTGTAAGTCCGTGCAGTCAGCGCACAATACTGGCAAAAAGTCTCGGACAGAATGCTACCAGCGTGCAGCGAGCCTGAGTCAACTTGTGATTGGCTAAGAGTCCAGGTGAAGCGAGGTGTCATCCAGTAGGAGAGAGAAAGTCACAGTAAAGTGTCTGATGCTTAGCGACCCACCAGGGGACCTTTTTTACAATGTGATTCTGACATGATGTCACTACATGCACTGCGCTCCTCTCTGCTCGTAAACGCGTCCTCCTCCAGCTGAGCGGTCGGCATCGCGCGTTCATGTGTTTTAGGGGCGTGGCTTTGGAAGGAGCCCAGATGGGAGGGGGTGGGAGCGAATGGGATAAGTAGCTGTGTTTATTGCAGCCCTGAGAGGACTACAGACACTCGATTTTTATACTCTCTTTTTCAGAGTACTTACATTTTAATTATGTATTGGTATATAAAGACAGTTTAAACAAATTTGGGAAAAAGTTTTTTATACAAATCCTGCCTACCCTGCCTTTAACCCTCTGGGGTCTGAGGGGTTTTCTGGGTCCTGGAGGTGTTCTGACATGCTCTGACATTTGCACTTATTTCTGTTACTTGTGACATTGTCATGGCTAAAGTCTTATTACACTGTATTCAGAACAAACTCTGCTACAATAGTATATCAGCAGCATGCATGTAAAAGTTTGTAGTTTTGAGATAATGATGTTTATGCATGGTTTGTGGGGAAAAAAAGGTCACTGAAATAAGGTCATGAAACCCAAACTGATTATTTCTTCACAAGACTTTTGAAAATTGTATCACATAGCCTAGAATATTTGCTTCAAACCTATGTGAAAATCATCCTGCATACTCATTCAGATAAAACAATATATTGATTTAAATTTGTAAGACATGTTTTGTGTAAGAAAGCTGTATGCGAGGAGGCGTTAACAACTAATGCATATTAAGTGTTTCACACCTGAGAAAGACAAAGACCCTCCCATAATGGCCCAATTAGGAGCTCTCAGGCCATATCATTATGAGGAACCTTGCACAAAGAATGACTGCATTTAAAAAAGAATGGCTTTTTGATTTTTGGGATTTATTTACAATACAATATAATCCAAAGATACACAACAAAGGACAAAAAAGCACATTATTGAACACACTGATCACACCTTTGTGTCATTTCTTTGTGTCATACCTGTCATTTCCATGTTGTTTGATTTTAGATTTTACTATGTACTTGTACAGAGAATCAGGACAGAGACGCAGGACTCCATCGGTGGTCTCTCGTCTGGTTCTCTGTAAAAAAAATAATAAAAAAAGACGAACCAACTGTGAACATGGTGATATCAAGATAAACTATAAACTATATTTATAAGATAAATTGCACGATTCTGGGAATACATTTTTAGATTTTTAAAATTGGGTTAAAATTACGATTTAAAAAAATATATGTAATGAACACCTTGTTGTGCCTTACGTGCAGTGCTGCATACAATAATAATAACAAGCCTATAGCAGCTAGGCAGCCTATAACTCGTTAAACACTTCAGTAAGTACATCACCCAACCCCTCACGCTAGGCTTCGGGAAACAGCACACTGAAACCATCCAATTCTTCACAATTCACTCACCCGGACATCCAGTAATTCTAGGACTTCCATGGCTGGAGAGACATAAGCCGCGTTTCCACCGAAATTACCCGGAACAATTTGTCCCAGGAACTTTTTTCCCAGGAACTTTTTTTTGCCCCAGACCGGTTACTTTCTGCGTTTACACCGCGGTCTAAAGTACCGGGAAGATTATAAACTGCGCGCGACTGCTCCTCCCAGTCTGCGACGGACAGTAATCAGTTTTGAGCGCCACATTTATAACAAGTATGGAGGAGATTCAAACTGTGCTGCAGTTGTTTGTGATGTATTGCGGACATTGAATGTGAGATGGCTGGGACGAACGCGCAGAAAATGTCCTGTAACACAAATACGCGTAATAAAGCCTGAACCTCGTCGTCGGTCCAGTGTTTTTTTATAATTAAATTCCATATTTGCAGACAGATAACTCTTAATGCATGAAGCCACGAACCGCAATAGATTGTTTTAAATGCCGGTTAAAATAGAATGCTGCGTGGAGTCCTCCAGTCAATATGCGGCGTGAATACAACCAATCAGCACGTTCAGCGCACAAGTCCCACCCCCGAAAGTTCCTGAACTTTGAAAAAGTACTACCTCGCCAGCAGGGACTTTCTGAGGGGGAAATATTTACCTGGAACTTCATTTAGACCCTGGTTCCTGCGGTGTAAACACACCGAGTACCAGCCCAAAGTTCCTAGTTCCTGGGGAAAGTTCCCGCGGTGGAAACGCGGCTTTAACCCCCAAATTTCATGGTCTGAGGGGAAAATCCCCCTTTGGTCCGAATTCTGCCAGTTAAATTGCAGTGCTGCTGTCCAAGGTACTGAACTTCACAACACTTCCCTTAAGGGAGTGGATTTTCTGAAAATTCCATCTGAATATCATGATCTCGCCCTGGCTTTCAGCGAAACTGAGGCTTCCCAACTTCCTGCTCATCGTGCTGGTGACTGTGCTATTGAGTTTTTACCAGGGGCTGTAATTCCACGCGGAAGAGTTTACCTGCTGTCACAACCCGAGACAGAGGCTATGAAGGCGTACATTGACGAACAGTTGGCAAAGGGTTTCATTACTACCTCGACATCCCCGGCCTCCGCTGGATTCTTTTTCGTCAAGAAGAAGGACGGGGGTCTTCGGCCGTGCATAGATTATCGTGGTCTTAACGAGGGTAACAGTCAAGTATCGCTATCCTCTTCCTCTAGTCCCAGCAGCTTTGGAGATGCTCCGCACTGCCCGCTATTTTACCAAGCTGGATCTAAGGAATGCTTACAACTTGATTCGCATACGGAGTGGAGATGAATGGAAGACGGCGTTTTCGACTACATCCGGGCACTATGAATACAGGGTAATGCCTTTCGGCCTGTCCAACAGTCCTTCGGTTTTCCAGGCGTTTGTTGACGAGAATTTCCGGGACATGTTGCATCGTAAAGTTATTGTGTACATTGATGACATTCTGATTTTCTCTGATTCCCTTGAAGAGCATGTCCAGGATGTTCGTGCAGTTCTCAGGCGCCTGATTGAGAATCAACTCTATGCCAAGCTTTCCAAGTGCGAATTTCATCAGACACGCATCTCCTTCCTGGGCTATGTCATCAGTGCGGACGGTGTCCTTATGGATGACAACAAGGTCAGAGCAGTGATTAACTGGCCCCAGCCAGCCTCGGTTAAAGATCTACGGCGCTTCCTGGGTTTTTCTAACTTTTACCGCAGATTCATCCGCAACTTCAGTGTGATTGCAGCTCCTCTCACATCTCTGCTTCAAGGGGGAGGTAAATGTTTCAAGTGGACATCGGTTTGTACTGAGGCCTTTGCTCAACTCAAGGAGCGGTTCACGTCTGCTCCTATTCTCCATCACCCTGATCCAGAAAAGGAATTCATCGTGGAAGTGGATGCATCTAGCACAGGTGTGGGGGCGGTGTTGTCACAACGGCATGGTGAGCCAGCTAAGATGTTTCCTTGTGCCTTCTATTCTCGCAAACTCAATTCTGCAGAAAGAAATTATGACGTGGGTGACCGCGAGCTTCTGGCTATGAAGACCGCCTTTGAGGAGTGGAGACACTGGCTGGAGGGAACCCGTCAACCATTCACAGTGCTCACGGATCATAGGAATCTGGAGTATATCAGGTCAGCCAAACGTCTCAATTCCCGCCAGGCTCGCTGGTCACTGTTTTTCTCAAGATTTGATTTCAGGATTACTTACAGACCAGGCTCCCAGAACGTCAAAGCTGACGCCCTCTCCCGCCAATTCGATGATCCAGCCAGCGAAACCAAGCCTGAACCCATTATACCCACTGCTCTCATCGTGGCTCCCGTTCAATGGGACATTATCTCCGAAATCACCACTGCACTGAGTCGTCATCCCGCTCCACCAGAATGTCCTGCTGATCGTCTCTTTGTTTCACCAGATCTCCGCCACCGTGTGCTTCAATGGGTTCACTGCACTCCCAGCGCAGGTCATCCAGGTATTGCCGCTACAATTCAGTTGGTCTCAAACCGCTTTTGGTGGGCTTCTCTTCAGTCTGACGTTATCAAATTTGTTCACCAATGCTCTGTCTGTAATACTGTGAAATCCTCCCATCTCAAGCCCGCAGGATTGCTGCAACCTCTGCCAGTACCCCAACGTCCCTGGTCTCACATCGCCGTGGATTTTGTAACGGATCTACCTCCATCTCAAGGATTCACTACCATTCTCTCCGTGGTGGATCGTTTCTCCAAGTCCTGTCGTTTCATTCTCTTAACCGGCCTGCCCACAGCCTTACAAACTGTAGAGGCTTTATTCAATCAGGTTTTCCGTCTGTTTGGCTTGCCCGAGGACATTGTGACTGACCGCGGTTCTCAATTTACTTCCCGGGTCTGGAGAGAATTATGTGCAAAGCTAAACATCAATGTCAGTTTAACCTCTGGTTACCATCCTCAGGCCAATGGGCAGGTTGAACACCTTAACCAGGACCTAATTCGTTTCCTGAGAACTTAGTGCCACCAGAATCAACAGGATTGGAGTCGTTTTCTGGCCTGGGCAGAGTATGCCCAGAATTCTCTGATAAAGCCTGCCACTGGTTTAACACCCTTTCGATGTGTTCTAGGTTTCCAACCTCCCCTCTTCCCGTGGGCCGGGGAGCCTTCCGACCTCCCCGAGGTAGATGCCTGGCTTCGGCGCAGCGAGGCCACTTGGGATGCTGCTCACGTCCATTTGCAGCGCGCCGTTCGCCGTTATCAACATCAGGCGGATCGAAGGAGGCGTGAGGGTCCCAGATACCGACCTGGCCAGTGGGTGTGGCTTTCCGCTCGAGATCTTCGTCTCAAGCTACCATGCAAGAAGCTTTCTCCTCGTTTCATTGGACCATTCAAAATACTCCGTCAGATAACTCCTGTTTCTTTTCGTTTGTCACTCCCTGCTCAGTACAAAATCTCACCCACCTTTCACGTGTCCCTTCTCAGACCCGCTGTTGCCCCCAGGAGTGAGAGGAACCGGGAGGAGGTCGCTGCTGTTCAGACTCCCCCCATTGAAGTGGACGGCACGGAGGCTTTCCGGGTGCGAGAGATCCTGAGCTCCAGACGTCACGGCGGGGTTCTGCAATATCTCATTGACTGGGAGGGGTACGGTCCCGAGGAACGCTCCTGGGTCAGGTCTCAGGACATATTGGATCCCACATTAACTGCTGCATTCCACCAGGACCACCCAGACCTACCTGCTCCAAGACCCCGTGGAAGACCCCGTCGTCGGCCAGGTCCTCGCTTCCGGAGCCGCTCGCACGACAACGCCTCCTCCTGGTTTCACTAGATCCCTCTCTCCTGCATACTAGGACTTCATTTCCCATTATCCTCCATGCTCGTTATTCCCTAATCACCCAATTATGATTTGACCAGTCTCACCTGAGCACCCTCAGCTACCCTTTATCTGGACTGTTCTGTTCTCTGTCATTTGTGAAGTATTGTTTTACCCAACCTCTGTCTCAGTTTGTGACCCTTGTTTTCTCTGGGCTTGGATTTGCTCTCGTGTGTTTGAACTTGGACTCTGTACTCGTTTTATGAACCTTTGCTGCCTGCCTCTGAACCTTGCCTGTTTGACTTCGATTCTGGATTACCCTTCACTCCATTTGAGGTCCTGCCTGTTTATTCTCTGTTTGTCATCATCTTTAATAAATATCTGCAAATGAATTCGACCGTCTCCGCCTCTACGTCACAACACTTAAATGTTTATAAAGATTTATAGCTCATAAATGTGAGACAAGTATTCGCTGAGTTTTGTTTATGTTTAGAGACGTGGTCAAGAAAAAAAAGTTCACGAGATGGAGAGGCAGAAAGCACACCCTGTTTTTTTTCTTTATTTTACAAAAGCACAACGTTTTGTTTTGATTGTAAGTGGACACATACAAAAGTAGACATCTCATAGATTCTTTTTTCATATTTCTTAAGTCTGTATGACCATAAATGGCGGAGTATTTTAAGTCTATGTTGCTGCTATGTTTTAAAAAAAATGGCAAAACGCGCCGGAGCGTTTGCCGACCCCAGAGTGGTTAAACCATGTGTCATTGGACTCTGAGAAAAATCTGCTTTAGACATAATTCCAGCTACTAGTAATTTAGATTTAATAGCTGACTTAATGGTTTCTTTGATACGTTTGTCTCCGACCACCTCCACTGAATAATGCTCAGCAATCTGGAGCAGCTGCTCTTTTGTGCACTTATCCAGGGACTCCTGAGATGGAGCAGAAATAAATGCTTCGACTTCAGACATGTTAAATAACCTATGCAACAAACCTAGAAAAACTAAATAAATCTACCTCACCCAGAGACCAGATAGACACCCCGACGTTCACCTGTGTGCTCAAGATAACTAATCCCCAACGTGGTTTAGAGTTTCCCCACTATCTCAAACCAGTACGACTAACTAAGCTCCCCCCTAGTCTTCATGTGGCTAGTTGTGTGGGTATTTACGCTCTAGAGACCGCTGGATTAGTAAAGCGACTGGTGAACCAGCAACCCTCCCGAAACCATGGACATGCTTCCAAGCAACAGCTTTTTCCACGTTCACCACAACACTACCCCCCGTTGTGGCAAAAACAATATTTAACAAACACAGCATCCCAGGCATAAGAAACATCAAGATTATTTTGTCTTTAAAAGAAAATATATTTTATTCTTGCAAGAATAGTTTCCATTCTAGCCACACAGGCCATCTGAAGGCGGGGGTGACACCCCCAATCCTTACAGACCAGTCTGCAGGCAGAAGTGAGACCAAGAGAGATGGTTTGCTGGTAGTTTTATAATGTTCTCATCAAGGCACCCACCCTAAACACAAGGAACTAAAGAACCCCCATGGTTGCCTTAACCCCTCCCCAGCCCGGGGATCTTCTCACCTCTGTCTCAGTGTCTCACACACAGCTGTATCAACGTTACAACAGGGAAACTCAAAATACAGAACACATGTCATTCATTTGTTAAATCATTGAGAAAACAAAATAAGAAATAAACTATTAAAATTGCCACTACACCCCCAACAGCTCAATAAACTCAAAGGGGAACGTTGCTACAACCTACAAGGGAAAACTCTGCACCACCCCGAAAAACTACACACAAACAAACCGGCTAATGACAACTGGATCGCAGTATGAACCACCGGCAAACAACAAGTGCTTATTAAAGCCAAACTACAGGTAAGAAACAGTACACACAAATAGCACGTAGCTTACCTACAAAGTTATCTTCAAGTGCGTGTTCTTCCTATAAATCCAAACAAAAGTTTACCAGCCCCGCACCTGCCCAGATAAACCAGAGATCAAAGACCACGGAGCGCGCCACGAGTGCTCTGAACTAACTGTATGCATTCGCACATCAACTCGTGTGAAGCACAAAGCAAACCTACACACTAGGGATGGGACGGTATGAAAATTTCAAATCACGATTATAGTGACCAAAATTATCGTGATTATCAATATTGTATTCAAATACAACTTGCCGTCTTGGGTCTCCGTTTTTGAGTGTATTGAAAATGTAATCAGAGTTGATTTATTGTTTATAGAGATTGGTAATATTGTTGTGATCATCTTGACTGGACGATTGGTTTGTAACGTTACGCTGTAGGCTACAAAATGGATTTATAAACAAGTAAGATTTAAAACATTAATCTAAATTCAATATGTCCCCGTAATTATGTGGTTAAAAAAATCGGTGTAATAAGTGTACAATGAATCTATTATTATCCCTTAAATGTCACTCTTAAAGGGTTTTTATTTTATTTTATTATTATGTTTCCTTATGTGCAATTATAGTATTACTATAGTTTTTTTTACAAAAAACTTTTAAAATGTAGTGATTTATGACCTTTTCCCACCCTGTTTCTCATCCTCTGATTCAAACAGTCTGTTTTGGGGGTGTTTCCCCTTTAAGAGTTCAGTGTTAACGCCCACTGTTATGATTGGCTAACGTCAGTGCCTATGCATCAATTATTAACGCCCCCAGCCAGAGCATTTGCGGATTCGGCGCAACTGTTTAATAGCGGGTGATGCATGCGAAGCGATGGCTCTTGCAATGATAAATACTGTCTATGGATAAAACGTTTGAGCCGGAATCAGATGAGGAATCAGAGGAAAATGAACCACAACAACGAAGACTGGATCAGCCCGTGTCCACATGGAAAGTGAAACTATTTTGAATTAATAAAAAAATTGTAACCCGAGACACTTGAAAACGTGAAATTATTTGAAAGACACTTGAAATTATTGTTGCATAATTATCCTATAGCTTAATTTGCTAACAGTTTAACATTTATTTAACTAATTTCAATGAAATGATAGGGTGTACCACGGACAAAAATGCATGCACAGGCCATCTTTGAAGATGCAGCATTGATAAAGGCAACATTTTTAATTTTCTATCACATGTAGGACTACTAGAAAGGCGACATATTTTCAAGATTCTCTTATAAAAATGTGTTTATATCAGCCAGTGATAAAAAGTAAGTTTGCGTCGTCGTTTGTTGAGCCCAGAATAGTCGGCACGGACTTATCATTGAGCAACAGTTATCTGGCAAAGCCAGCATCATATTGGGATTTTTTTCTCAAAACAGTCAACTGTAAGACTGGAGAAACTGGTTGGAGAGATAGACTGGTCTACGAAACAAAGAACCTTGCTGGAAATTAACATCTGACCTCCCCCAATGTTGCAACAACATTGATACTGGACTTATCTGCTGGCTAATGGATTTTTTAACAGTGAGGTCACAAAGGGTGAGAGTGAACAGTGTTTTATCAGATGCACTTTTTTCCTCTACTGGGTCCCCCCAGGGCTGTGTCCTCTCCCCTCTTTTATTTGTTTTATACACAAATGAATGTCAAAGCCATCATGAACGGCGCCACATTATTAAATTTGCGGATGATTCGGTCATTGTGTCCCTCCTTAATAGTGATGACCCTGAACACGGTCCTGTAGTGAATAATTTTATTGATTGGTGCAAATCCTCCTTTTTAAATATTAATGTGGCAAAAACGAAAGAGATGTGCATCGACTTTAGAAGGAGTCCTACTGTCATTTCCCCTGCTGTGTTGGACAATCAGCCAGTTGAATTAGTGCAGCAGTACAAATATCTTGGGACTGTAATTGACAGTAAACTGTGCTTTGAGTCCCAGGTTGATGCTGTGTGTAAAAAAGCACACCAGCGCATGCATTTTCTTCGTAAGCTTCGCAGTTTTAATGTTGACACTGTTTTTATGGAAATGTTTTATTCCTGTTTTATTGAATCTGTTCTTACTTTCTCTTTTATCTGTTGGCACGGGTCACTTTCTATTAAACAGAAAAATCGCATGCAAGGTATCGTGAAGGTATGCAGCAAAATTGTTGGCACACCCTTAAATGACCTACATGACCTGTATAAGGTCAGATCCTTGAAGAAGGCGAGAGCCATCTTGGCTGACCCTAGTCATCCCTTGTGGGATGAATTTATGCTGCTGCCATCCGGGCGCAGATATAGTCTGCCGCGATGCAGAACAAATAGATTAAAAAGGTCATTTATCCCGACGGTTATCACAATTGTTAACAATACCCGGTGAATTCAAGTATAATTTGTTTTTCTGTGATTGTGTTTATTGTTGTTGTTTGATTAATATATTTGTTGTTACTGCTGGCTGTAATCTAAATTGCCCCTCGGGGATAATAAAGTTACCTTGACCTTGACCCATACAGTTTCACTCCCTCTCACGCCTAAAGACTCACACAAGAATATATATGTGGTTTAATGTGAATGATTATTATGTTTAGTATCATTTAAAATGTCTCAGAGTGAGTGGTACAAATGTCTCATTTCCAACTTAGTTAAACAAAAAGAAATCAGGTTTTGAGAAGTTTAGAGAAACTGACACACAAAGGAAGGGTGTCTCTAGACAAATGTTCTCCTACCCCCAAAAGGTGTCAACTCTGAATGTAAATTCCCATTGTTAACATGTGAAAGAGGTTTTGGCCATTTAATGGAATGCGGCAGAGGAATCGGGGCGCTTTCTGTATCTAGACTGGCCCGTGATGGCTGGAAGTGACCGAGACTTCCAGCCTCATGTAATTTATTCAGGTTGGGTTCTTTTTATTCATGCTTTATATTGATTATCTTTGAATTGATTATACAATTGACCTGATACCTGATTTAATAAATTGTTACATTTGATTATTCAAACTGATTTTGACCTTGTTCATTTAATAAGTCTAAAAGTAATAATCAAACATTCGCTCACTTTTAGTGATGCATAGATATTATTAAAACCTTTCATTTATGGAGTCAGATGAAATAACGAGTAAATACATATGAGAAATGTATTGCATTTAACCCAAATTACTTTGAGATGCTGGAAAGACGGAACGCGCAAGAAACCTTCCCGTGCTATTGGAAACCCTCATTGGACCATTATAGCGCGTCCATTTTACCCTGACGTCTGGATCTTTGGGCAGCGTATTCAAAGATGTTGTTTGTCCACAGCCAGGAACAGCACATCTGCGTGGCATCGTAATTTTCCTGTACACAGACCCACTCGCTGTGTACAGACCCACTCCTGTACACAGACCCACTCGTCGATTGAACGCTTGTGAGGCGCGCGGCGATACGAAATGAGCGTAGTTGTCTTGCGCTTTAAGCGTAGTTGTCTTGTGCTGGAGGCGGTCTATATGCAAACGCTGGTACGTCACTTCTTACCATGGATCCAGAACGAGCTGTATTTAGAGCTTGATTAAATAAATGATTCGTTTATAATGGGGAGGACGTCTTAAGCTATGAAACTTGCAGGACGTTTTAATGGTACAAAGACCTCTTATATACCAAAAGATCAAGGCAAATTTGGTTTCTCATGTCATGACCCCTTTAATAATAGTCTTGTTTGAACTTGTTCGTTCGTCTTTGGCTCAAAGCCACTTGCTGCAAACTTTTCTTCGCGGAAGCTTCACGTTTGTGACTGAGTGAGATAAAATATTTCAACTCAAAACAACATTTTGTACCCAATTATTTCCCAGATGTAGTTTTGGTGTTGAGGTCAAAGTTAACTTGCCTTGCGTTCGCTATACAACAGTGGGTGATGGTCACACAAGACGACTCGACAGATTTGAAGTGTTTCTGTTGCAGCGACTTTTCGTTCTGCAGACAGGGTGACCATCCTCGATTAAGTTTCCCTCGGGACTTTCGTAAAAGCCAAAATATAACCACACCTCAGATTTGGTCCACTTAAAAGGCTGAAAAATCTCCCGAGCACGGTCACTGCCATCCGCCATTCCTTCTCGAATAAAAAAAACAACAACATTGCGCGCTGCATGTTGCAATGCAAACCGTCAGTACATTTTATCGTGGTTTATCGTGAAACCGGTAATCGTCCCATCCCTACTACACACTAATAGGCAACAAACTGTAATATTCAGTACCAAATACCGTTTTCAGTAATCTTACCAAATAATTGCGGGACCAACGGGAAAATCACGGCTGGACGAGCCCCCAGTTTGTCATGACCCGGCTCAAAAGCCATGACTATGCGAACAGGACACGGAGGATTGCCAAAAGTAAACCAATTTATTATAACAACTTAAACTTAAACAAACAATTAAACTAACAATTAACCATTCATTACTTCAAATATGCAGATGATACAGCCATTCTTTCTCTGCTTAATGAGGACAATGACTCTTTTTTGGACTATCAACGTTCTACAGAACATTTTAGTATGTGGTGTGAGGATAACTTTCTGCATCTAAATATTTTAAAGACTAAGGAACTGGTCTTTAGAACCTCAAAAACACAGATCCATGCTTCTAGCATTATCATTAACGGAGAGATAGTTGAGAGAGTAGAGCATTTTAAATATCTTGGCATTATTTTGGATCAAAATCTCAATTTCAACCAGCACACTTTAGGGGTTTACAAACGCTGTCAACAAAGACTGACAGCTATTCGTAAACTTAGGCACTTGTCTGTTCAGCCACGTCTTCTTTTGCTTCTGTATCGGAGTATTATTGAGCCAGTCCTTACTTATGGTGCCATTTGTTTTTTTCATATGCTTACAGTCACCAAAAACAAATTCTTAAAGATAACTAATTTAGCAAGCAAAATTATTGGTATCCCTACCCCCAATTTATCAGATAGTGTCTCGATATTTACGTTGGAAAGGCACAAAAAATCTTAAATGACTCAGAACACCCACTTCACAAGTATTTTATTCTTCTGCCCTCTGGCCGTAGGTATAGGTTGCCGATGTGTAGAAAGGCCAAGTTTAGTAAGAGTTTTGTTCCTGTATCTATACGAGCTCTAAATACATAGGAAATCAGCCATTGATACGTCAGGTATGCTCTCTTGTTTTTTGCATATGTTTATATAGTCATGTTCTCAATGTGCTATGTGTGTTTGTATTATGTACGCATCTATGGTGGAAACAAATTTCCTCTCGAGGACAAATAAAAAAATCTATCTATCTATCATATAGAATGTGTTAGTCAGTGGCATCAGTGGTGTAAATGTGGATGAGTGACTAGTATGAAGTTTTGGTGTTGAGGAGTGGTAACAAAACATAACATAACAAAACAAAGATGTGCTGCTGCTGCTGCTGGCAAGCGTGGAATCAGAGCAGAGAGAGAACGATCAAAAGGACCGGAGTATTTATCCTCCCACAGCGTCTAGCGCAGGTGCTCCCAATCTGGGTCTAACGCAGGTGCTCCCAATCTGGCTTATGGGCGCTGATACCTTCAGGGACAAAAGGAACAGTAAACTGCCTAACACCACACAGTTAAACACCCAACTATGCATGGCCGTCACATATGGGCACACATGGCTCTTCTTTCTGCAGGTTCTGATTTGCGGTTTCAAATAAAGGTATAGCTCTCTTTAAAAAAAGAGCATACAGTTTGGACTGTGGGTCAGTCAAGAAAGCATATACCCTCTGTGCTTTTGTGACCTCTGTTTTTTCTATCTTCTTATCCTTTTTGGTTTTCTTTTTGGACAGATCCCTCTGTTTTTTTGTTGAAAAAAGAATTGGTTTAGGTCAAACCACTGGTGGTTGAGCTGACTGGTGTGTAGTGCTTGGTCCTGCCTGCAGCTGTTTGGTTGTAGACCCTGCCTGCAGCTGTGGTTGTAGACCCTGTCTTGTAGCTGTCTGGATGTAGACCATGCCTGCAGCTGTTTGGTTGTAGACCCTGCCTGCAGCTGTGTGGATGTAGACCCTGCCTAAAGCTGTGTGGATGTAGACCCTACCTGAAGCTGTGTGGATGTAGACCCTGCCTGCAGCTGTGTGGGTGTAGACCCTGCCTGCAGCTGTGTGGGTGTAGACCCTGCCTGCAGCTGTTTGGTTGTAGACCCTGCCTGCAGCTGTGTGGATGTAGACCCTGCCTGCAGCTGTGTGGGTGTAGACCCTGTCTGCAGCTGTTTGGTTGTAGACCTGGCCTGTAGCTGTGTGGATGTAGACCCTGCCTGCAGCTGTTTGGTTGTAGACCCTGTCTGTAGCTGTGTGGATGTAGACCCTGCCTGCAGCTGTGTGGGTGTAGACCCTGCCTGCAGCTGTTTGGTTGTAGACCCTGTCTGTAGCTGTGTGGATGTAGACCCTGCCTGCAGCTGTGTGGGTGTAGACCCTGCCTGCAGCTGTCTGGTTGTAGACCCTGCCTGCAGCTGTGTGGATGTAGACCCTGCCTGAAGCTGTGTGGATGTAGACCCTGCCTGCAGCTGTGTGGGTGTAGACCCTGCCTGCAGCTGTTTGGTTGTAGACCCTGCCTGCAGCTGTTTGGTTGTAGACCCTGCCTGCAGCTGTTTGGTTGTAGACCCTGTCTTTAGCTGTGTGGATGTAGACCCTGCCTGCAGCTGTTTGGTTGTAGACACTGCCTCTGGCCGCTTGAGTGTAGACCCTGCCTGCAGCTGTTTGGGTGTAGGCCACACCTGCAGCTGTGTGGAGCTTGGTCCGGTCTTGGACTTTCTCTGGTGGACTTTGGTCTTCAAAAAGCTGAAGGACAAAGTCTTTGAGACAGCAAGCTTACCCGAGGTAGGTGTTTGGGCTCTTCAGAGAGGGATGGGCTGAGGATGTGATAGGTTTAGCTGCCTTCTTCCCTGTTGCGTCTTCAGCAAAAAACAGAGTCAGGACTGCTGGAGGAGCCAATTGACATTTGCCAAGAGCCAGCCATCTGGTCGAGGATAATTTCAAAATCTTACTCACATCAGTGTCGCACAGCATTTTGAGGTCACGCAGCAAAGCTTTCCTCTTGCTACTCTTGTCAAGGTAGTAGTAGATCACGATGAGCATGTCTTCAATGTCAATACATAGACTTCTTGCAGCCTTTTCCGCAGCAAACCACAACCCGTTCCCTCCATTCCACTCACTCAAACCTCCTCCACATACCCAGAACCAGACTCAGGACAATGGGAGACAGGGCCTTTTGTACTGCTGCCCCGCATCTGTGGAATGGCCTCCCTGACTCCTTGAGGGCACCTCAATCTACTGACTGTTTTAAAAAAGGCCTTAAGACATTTCTTTTTAGCAAAGCTTTTGGTCCCTTTTAGATTATTATTATATATTTTTTTTTAAAGAACTGCTTATCTTTTTTGTTTTTGTTTTAACCCTGTAGCACTTTGAGATCTCTGATGAAAAGTGCGTGATAAATATAATGTATTATTATTATTATTATTATATGCATTAGGTGGCATGCACAGCCGACCATGTAAATCTGGGGATTCTGTGACTTAATGAATGCTGCGACACCTTTTCTTAACCCTTGCATGACAGAGGCATTGTCAGCAGAAAACCTTACACAATTGCCCCATGGTATTTTCCTTTTGTTTAGTTCTTGGTCAGTGAGATTGTATCCCTTCGCCAGTAGACTCTCTACACTCAACAATTTTCAGGAGTAAGGCAAGGCAAGGCAAGGCAAGGCAAGGCAAGTTTATTTATATAGCACATTTCATACACAATGGTAATTCAAAGTGCTTTACATAGAAGAAATTAAAATAATCAAAAGAAATAAGAATAATTAAAACAGTTTAGAGTAAAAAAATAAAAATAAAATGAAATAAAATACAGTGCAAACAGTCGGACGAACAGTGGCACAGTGTTCATTCAGTAAATGCTAAAACAGATGTGTTTTGAGTCTGGATTTAAATGTGGCTACTGTAGGAGCACACCTGATCTCTTCTGGAAGCTGGTTCCAGCTGCGGCTGGCATAATAGCTAAAAGCGGACTCTCCTTGCTTTGAGTCAACCCTTGGTATTTCTAGTTGATGTGATCCTAATGATCTCAGTGATCTGTTGGGTTTATATTCAGTGAGCATATCTGCAATGTATTGAGGTCCTAGGCCATTAAATGATTTATATACCAGTAATAATACTTTAAAATCAATCCTAAATGTGACTGGAAGCCAGTGTAAAGACCTGAGGACTGGTGTGATATGTTCATATTTTCTGGTTCTGCTCAGGATCCTGGCGGCAGCGTTCTGTCCGAGCTGCAACTGTCTTATGGTCTTTTTGGGAAGGCCAGTAAGGAGTCCATTACAATAATCCACCCTGCTGGTGATGAAAGCATGCACAATTTTCTCTAAAGCCCTATTCGCACGGGATTAGTATTATCTAGGGACCTCTAGTCATTTGTAATAATTGCGGAGGTTGTCTGTGATCTTAATCCCGTGCGAATCGGTCATGTCTGTAAATTGTAAAGTAATAATTCCCCCGCAAATGACCTACCATATTTCGCCGAACACCGACGTTCTGTGATAATATTAGTCCCGTGCGAATCGGCATCTCTGATTTTGTCCAGGATTTGGCGGGGCTGTATATATATTTTTAAAGGTATTTCTTTACTTTGCGCCTTTTTATTAATCTTTCGCGAAGAATGGAAGCTGCGTTGGTTTTGACAGTGTTTTGGGTACTGGGTCATATCGCACACCGACACCATATACAATTTGCAGAAAAAAGAGAAAGCTGAAAACCACCAGAAGAGCAAAGACAAAAGGAAAGATTAGATGGATGACATTTAACAGCATGCGTGAAGTAGGCTAACGTTCTTCTGTTTATGATATATCATGCGTATATCTAGACTAGACCTAACGACAAGACATTTCCAAACAATAGCCTATCAAAAATAATGCACAATCAAGAAAGGGGGTTTCACATCATAATTTCGAGTTTAATGTTACAAATAAATCAAACGTAGGCCTAAACCTTGAGCTCTTAGATTTTAACCTGGTGAAATGTTTTTTTTTTTTTTTATCCATCTAACCAGACCCTCATACGCAAAAAAACATCTAGTCGCCCACTGAAAACAGATTTCCACTGGGCTAAAATAAATATAATATGGGTATAAACTACATTTTTATATTTTTATACATTTTTATTATTTTTATATCCGGGTTCCGGGAGAAAAGTCAGTAAATTCGAGTAAAATCACAGGCTTCGCTTATCCTGTGCGAATGCGCCACACGAAATTCAGATGTCGTGGGGTAATTTCTAAATCACACAAGGTCCCTAGATAATACTAATCCCGTGCGAATAGGGCTTTTGTCTTGACTGGAAACAAAGCATCTAATTCTTGCAATATTTTTTAGATGATAGTATGCTGATTTAGTTATTGCTTTGACATGACTACTGAAGCTAAGGTCTGACTCTAGAGACACACCAAGATTCCTGACTTGATTTTTAGTTGTTTGACCTCTAGAGTGAAGGTATGCGTTCACCTTGAGAACTTCATCTTTGTTTCCAAACGCAATGACTTCAGTTTTGTCTTTGTTTAACTGAAGAAAGTTTTGGCACATCCAGCTGTTTACTTCATCAATGCATTGGAACAGGGAGTCAATGGGGCTGTAATCGTTAGGCGATAGGGCTAAGTAGATCTGTGTGTCGTCTGCATAGCTGTGGTAAGCAATTTGGTTCTTTCTCATTATTTGGCTCATTGGAAGCATGTACAGGTTGAATAGGAGTGGCGCAAGAATTGAGCCTTGAGGAACTCCGCATGTCATGGATGTCCACTCAGACTTATGGTCTCCTATACTCACATAATAACCTCTCGCTTCTAAGTATGACCTGAACCATTTTAGGACTATCCCAGAAAGACCCACCCAGTTCTCCAGCCTGTCAAGAAGTATGTTGTGATCAACAGTGTCAAATGCAGCACTGAGGTCGAGTAGTACCAACACTGATAATTTGCCTGTTAACCAGGTTAACACATAGCCTTCTTCTGATTACTTAAGGGAATTAAAGTAGTCGAAGTAATGATTTACTCATAAAGCAACTTTAAATAGGTCTAAAGCAACTACTACAAAATCACAAGATATAAACCTGGCAGAGACAAGATTATAGGCTATTATCACCCAAAAGAAATATTGTTTTCTGATTGGCTGGTGGGGTGGCTATTAATTCTGAATAACGGGATACCTATGAAGTAGATCTGGTAAAAAAAAAAAAAAGAGAGTCAAAAATCACTGTTCCATATCAATGCTTATGAATGTTAACTAACAATCATAGGACAATGGTTGAGCCTGGAAGCAGGCTTCCGGAATCAACTGTAAACAAGCTGTGCATTAGGGCTGTCAATCTTCCTCTATAATACTATTCGAATTCCATTCCTTATTTTATTTAATATTCGAATAATATTCGAATATTAAATAATCAAATTCATCCTATTATTAATATTTGCGACATTACACAGGCTTATGGATCGTCAATGCCACTATAGCATTTGGTTGTTGTTGTTACACGTTCTGTCCACTAGAGGGACAGCTAACATTACAATAAACATTTAGAAACGGGTGATCGCGTTTTTTTATTAACAATAAAACAGCGGAACAAAATGAATGACTTTAATTTGGCAACTTGAATGGACATTTTTCCACTGATCAGTTGACTGATGTTGTGTCAGATTTTCACAACTCTGTCAGTGATTGTTGCGCGGCTAGGACAGCAGACAGCTGGTAAGCCCCGTGATGAAGAGAAGAAAATAAGTCATTCTTGCCTGTTTTAGCAGCGGTTCCTTGGACAGATCGCCTATAGCTTGTCATGGTGTAGCGTTGTCAGATGTGCCCTAATGGTGCGTTCACACCGGACGCGAATAGCGCGTCAGGCGCGAAAGGACACAAAAGTGGTCAAGTGTATAACTAGACGCGGCAGGCGCGAATTTGACGCGCTATTCGCGTCCGGTGTGAACGCACAGTAAGGTTGCAAGTTGAGGAGTGATATTTCATTCAGACTTTATTTGTGATTTAATTTTCCCATTTATGATTTGAAATCCAAACACCTTCCACACATCGCTTCTCAAATTGTCAGGAGTGGTGATCTCCGTTTCCATGGAGACATTGCTCGCCGCCATTATTGACAGTATTGTTATGACGATGCAGCGTGGATAACGCGCACAATTGTGTTACGATTCAATTTTTTAATTGTTTATCAGACGAAACAAAAGCATTTCATTTTCACATGCCTGTGTAAGCCAAGTTGGCGAGAAAGGCAAGATATCATATAATAAAATAATAAAAAAAAGCAATATTCGAATAGTAACTTCAGCATTCGAATAGTATTTATTTTTTTAATATTCGAATTATATTCGAATTTCGAAATTCGTTCCAACAGCCCTACTGTGCATGCTATCGCTGTTAGGGCCAAAGCAAGTTGTACAACAAACTGAACAAGTTTTTAAACTGAACCGCTTGTTTTTTTAAACGGAACCGCTCGTTTCCTTTGCGTGCTATAAAGGCATGACTGTGGGTGATAAGCGGGATAGCGGTCTTCGAGGTGTCCTGTTATACGGAATTAAAGCTACAGCTTGTTCGCTGCCATCGCGCCTGCAAAGCGAGGTCAAAATATAGGCTACTGCTTCAGCGCCCCCTGCTGTTTAAAACGTACGTAAATCCTTTAACATCTCAACCGACACGAATCTTCACATATTATCATCGATTTTCAACCGGCTCGGAGTGCATCGTTACATCCCTAATTATTAATGTAGACAATGTATTAAAGGACTAATGGAATATAATTACATTATTTAATAATGTATTTAGGCTACGGTTTTTCATACAAATACTAACATTTTGCCATGAATGTGAGGTGCTATAGGCTATGCCCGGTTTTATCTGTGGTTATCATGATCTAAATGCATGATGCTGGATGACCAATGGTTAATTTTAATAAAACTCAAACAGTCAGAATATTACATTTTACCGAATAAAAATTAGCACATGCAGAAACTAAGAAATATTTTTTTCTATTAAGATATTTATTTTGACAAATGTTTGAATGTTCTACCTCAGATTTGTGAATGTTCACCTGTTTGGCAAGTGTTTGTCATAATATGTTCTGACAATAAAGAGTAGTTTAAAACCACAATTAACGCTCTGGTTTCTACAACTTTCACGTAGGAGCAAAAATCTGCCTTTAAAGGGGTCATATAATGGCATTTTTGTACAAGCTAATATGATTATTTAAGGTCTAAATAAAAAGTTTGTAATATACTTTAATAAAAAATTCTCATTAGTATTGTAAGAAAACACTCATTTTACCTGGTCAAAAACAGCTCTGTTTTCAGCACCACGTTTTAGTGCATATGTCTTTAAATGATAATGAGCTTTGCTCACCCCACCCCTCTGTTCGCCCCTCTGTTCGTAAACCTGCTCTGTAATAACTATAACGCATTGTTCAGTATAAACGTGGAATTATTAATTATATTGAGAACGTCATAAAAACATGCCATAACGTTACCCTGAGTGTAAACATTAAGTTAGCCGCATTCATCGTGAAGCGTGCTAGCGATTTGCAAAGATTAATATAAAGGTTAATAAAACGTTACACTCTCATCTTCTGGAGGTTCAGCAGGAACACGAATAGTTGGTACAGATCCATTTTTCAGGAGCAGCTTCTTATTAAAACCAGCTTTATATTGACCCTTATTTGTAAAGCAGTCTGGTGAAAAATTATTTGCGCAAACAAAAAAACATTTGTCCTGGGGAATATTCCCTTCTAAAGCAAAACTCAGCCACTGCGTCTTCAGCGGTTCTGATCTAGGAACATTAAAATGACTGCTGTGTTCCTTATTGCACCCAAGAACAGAACACCACAATCGCTTAGACGCCATTCTGCTCATAGACAGTGCTCCAGCGTATATCAACAATGACGCGCAGACTATGATTGACAGCTAGCTCACGAGCGAGGGCGGGTCTGTCTTGAAACGCTGCTGTCAATCAACAATCGTGGGAGGGGCGTCGATTTTGTGACGTCAGAAAAACGAACAGCTCAATTCGAGACAGGGTAAAACATATAAGGAGATAAAAAAAAAAAAAACACTGGATGGATTTTTATCATTTTATGATGGTTGTGTACAGGCACTGCCAACACACATTTCAGTGCAATCAACTTGTAAAAGTGCATGTACCATTATATGACCCCTTTAAACTTGAAAGAAAAAAAGATTTGATATTTATCGTAATAATTATCGATATTGACTGACACAAAAAAAAAAAATTTGGCCATATCGCCAGCACTAGTTAACCCCCAGAATAAGTCCCATGGACCCAGCCCCAAACCCCATCTCTGCAATAATAATGAATAAAGGTTGGTTTAAAGTACATCTTTCTGCCTCTATGCATTTATGTTCATGGGTAGCCTAAATGGGTTACATTCAGACCTTAACATTAAGTCTTTTACTGTATGTCAACAAGATTCAACAAGACATTTTCAACAAGAGTATGTTAACCCTGAAATGAGGGAAACTGGGTTTTCCGTTTCAGAATGGGAGGTATATCAAACCCGAGAAAGCAGAGTAAGTCAAGCCCGTTTCTGAAAGAGAGGTAACTTATACTCAGAGTCAGTTACCATGGTAACTTACTCTGTGAACCTAACCAGGTCGGGCGCAGGTTTTCTTCGGTAAACCCAGAGTTTCTTGCAGTCTCCTCCCTTTTTTAAAGAGGAAGCGGTGTTTAAACACCTCATTCATTCTTTCTGTGCATTTATTCATTGCTGTTTTTACTGTTGTTTTTTCAAAAAAAATTTATAAGATGAATATAACTCCTTAACTGGCAACTGAAAATACAGTAGATTAGAGTTACATCATGTAGTTCTAAACAAATTCTACAGAATTAAACTGGCATTTACTGAAAATCACTGCAGTGTGTTCATCTGTGCACCAGAAGTTGATGGACCCTGGGGGTATATATTATAAATATATTATATTAATAATGTTATTATTAATAATGTTATATTAATAAACATTATATTAATATTTAACATTACCTCTGGCCTCTCTGTGGCAGCAGAAACTGTTTCTTCATCCCCATCATCCTGTGAAGATGAGCATTTGGTTGAGTACACTTTATAATAGGCCTACCATTTGTCATAATTTCTGGAGTATTGAGTAGGCTACTTACAACTGCCTGGGGTTCTGTTGAGACAGGAGGCTCCAAAAGACAGATATTAGATATTATTATCAGAATCTGTTGGGTCCAACGAAAAACCCAACTCAAAGTAAAATAAATGAAAATATCAAAAATACCCTATATAAAAATTTTGTGAAGGCCCTTGGATCTCCGGGAGTGACTGACTCTGATGAAGTCCCTCCAGGAATTCCCTCAGCCAAAAATGCTGCGGCACTGCTACACTGGATGCCATTTAGTTATTTAATATGTCAAATGTTTGTAAAGTCAGGTAGCCTACACCCATGATATGCTCAAGCCTTACCTGATTGAATTATGTTTTTATATTTCATTTTCAGCTGCGTCCACATTCTTTTAATGCCTGCAGGATTGCACATAGCCTACATGTAAATTAAAATTGGGTAGAATAACTGTTCTTCCAGTTTCACCTCTGATATTATAACAGTTGGGTAAGTTACTCTAAAATAGTTATTAATTACTAACTACAAATGACATCTTCAACAGTATAATTAGATTAATGTAATAATTACTATCTTTAGAAAGTATTGGTCTACTTATTACTAATTACTAAATCCCATATCAACCTCAACCACTTGAACAATACAACGAGGAGAGACATGAAACTGCACTTCTAATGCTTTCAAATTAACAATATACAATTGCATGAATTATTCTTGAATTGACCAAAGTGTGTAGAGGGAGAAGGTTACATTCAAAATATAGCATACTTTTTAAAAATGTATGTTAAATCCACTATTGTTTTATACAGAATTGTTCTATAGTCTATCTATGCAGTAGCCTAGTTAATGTAATTATAATACATAAGATTTTATTTTAAATTACAGAAGAATTAAGAGTAATCCCTTTAATTAAATTACAATATTTAGATTACTTGGTAATTAATTACACCCAACACTGTATAACAGTAATTCCTCTTTGTGTCTGGTGCTGTTGCCATGGTGACTCATAATATCTGCGCTCCATTGATAATGGCTTTTTATAGTTGTGGTGGATGCGCTTAACTCAGAGTCAGTCAACTTAGAGTTGATTGAACTAACTAATTTCAGCTGATCTGTAACCGAAAACTCAGAGTTTCCCATCTCAGGGTAAGTCAACTCAGAGTTCAAGTTTTAACTCAGAGTTGGTTGAACCTCCTTATTGAAACAGGCCCCTGGCTATACCCAATGTTTATATCTGTTGTGGAATTTATGCAAATTAGCACATGCATAATTAGATTATGCTCCATTTGTCCATGTTAACAAACAATTTCCAAAAATTTGTAATACATTTTTTGCTTGTCTTGATGCAAGTAATCAACTCAATAATTTTCATGGTGATATCTAAAGGTTAAAATGTGTAGCCTATTCACATGATAAAAAGAATGAATAGGCGTATGAATAGGCAAAATTTGGGTCTTTTTCTAAACTTTCCCCTAATGAGATTCTCCGGGGCTTTTTTTCCCCCTTACTCAAGACATATTGAGGATACAAAATCAGTTGATGTTACGCTGAGGCAGGAATGAAGTGGACGAGAATCCAAATGCGAGCACTTTAATAATAATACAAATTATACAAAAAGGCAATCATGGGTAAACAAAGAAACTCAGAACAGGAACAAGGAGACAGCTACAAGTTACAACAAACAACGACCGACAACCAACAACTGAAGCACAGAGGTATAAATACACAGACAAACAAGCTAAACAAGATAACAAGGGGGCATGACTAATCAGAAACACATGGGAACAATGATCAGACAACTAACAAGACACATGGCAAACAGGGAATCACATGACAGACAACAACAAGGAACAAAACACAAAACCCACACCGTGACATAGCCCCTCCCCTATGGGCGGCTCCTGACGCCCATAAGAAAAAAAAAAACAAAGACAAAAAAACAAAACATGAAAGTTCAGGTGGGCGGTGAAGCGGAGGCGGACTCGGGGGAGAAGACCCCTTGGGCGGCCAGGGCAGCGCGGCCTTCATGGTCCCATCGCGGGACCTACTGCCCCCCCCAAAAAAATGTTCTTGGGGCAGCTACAGGGTCACAGGCTGGAACAGACACCGGCTCAGGAGATACTGGTTCGGCGGCGGCCATCTTGTCCGTAGACACTGGCTCGTCGGAAGTGACGTGAACAGTCTCTGGATCGGCAGACGTGACGTGAACAGTCTCTGGAGCGGCAGACGTGACGTGAACAGTCTCTGGAGCGGAAGGGCTGCCGTGGAGCTCAGGCTCGGCAGGGCTGGACGGAACCAGCGGTGAAGGCACTGGGCTGGACGGAACCAGCGGTGAAGGCTCTTCAGGTGGTCGCGGAGAATCAGGCATGAAGTGAAGAAGCTCAGGCATGTTGTGAAGATCAGGCATGACTTGAAGATGCTCAGGCTTGGCGGATACTGTCAGTTTGCAGGATTCCTCTGCAAAACCCTCAGTAAGAGTTGATCCGGCCAGCAAAAGAGCATGGACAATATAATGTTGAAGATTCCAGCTAGGGTGATGAAGTGGCATAAGGGAGCTGATCGGCTCGGATAGTCCTCCACTGAAAAAGATGATTATATATAACTCATCCATACAGGTCAAGTGAGCCAGCTCCAAAAAGTCCACAATGTATTCCTCTAGGGGCCTCTCTCCCTGACGGAGACACACAATCTGTGCTGCTGGATTCATCTTGTGGTCGGTCATTCTGTTATGCTGAGGCAGGAATGAAGCGGAGATAATCCAAATGCGAGCACTTTAATAATATTAAAAATGATGATACAAAAAGGCAATCCAGGGTAAACAAAGAAACTCAGAACCGGAACAAGGAGACGGCTACAAACAACGACCAACAACCAACAACCAACAACTGAAGCACAGAGGTATAAATACACAGACAAACCAGCTAAACAAGATAACAAGGGGGCGTAGCTAATCAGAAACACATGGGAACAATGATCAGACAATTAACAAGACACATGGCAAACAGGGAATCACATGACAGACAACAACAAGGAACAAAACACAAAACCCACACCGTGACAGTTGAGTTTGCTTCTGTTGCAATTTGTTTAACCTTTTTTCATAAAATGACTGGCTACTGTTCGGACGCTCTTGCTTACTGCTCCACGCTTTGCTCTATCGCTTTTATATTGTTATATTTTATCTCTTTTTATCACCTAATTTTAACTTCAGCAAATAAGCACAGTGCTCAAACGCTTGGATTACTACAAAAAAGCAGAATTCTTTTATTCGACCAGCCTCTCACTGAAAGCTTACATTCCGGGAAGAGAAAGCACAACTGCCTACATTATAGGATAAGAGAAAATACCTCTTCTGGAATCTACTTTTAGACTTTTACAAAGGATTGCAGTTCTTGAAACAAAATTACTTGCGGGACCACCAAACAAGACGGAACACACAACAGAGCTCCATCATGGACACCCTCAGCATACAGCCGGTGAGTTTCATGAATCTAGTGCTCCTCGACAGGCCATACTGAGTGTAGAGAAACAAGCCGATCGACTTACAAATCGATGGCACACACAGGGAGCGACAGGGCCGTTTGAAGGAATTTGGGGGCCCCAAGCAAAATGGACATGGAGGCCCCCCCCCCCCATTATTATATAATGTTTAATAATTATTAATAGTGCTGTAAATTAACAGTTTATTGTAACACACATTATGTCTATCATATAATATATTGGGTATCGGGTAATAATTAAAAAATGTTTGTAAACCTTTAAGGAACCATTTTTTTAAACATCTATAAACATTACATAGATAGACGGACCAGATATTTCTAACACTTTGTTAAGGGTTACTAGTTGGTTTGTAAACTGTCTATAAACATTATCTGGAAGGTTATTATAAAGTTGCGACAAATGACTATAATACCTTGTTAAATAGTTAATAAACCGTACCAGTAAAACACATGGGTTGTCCTGATACTGTACTTCAAAATGTAACAGTGTAAAAATTGCCACACAGAATAAAGTAACTGTTCAAGGTCCATTGGTAACTTATAAAACTGATACTACCGTATATCACACGACACTAGCACATTAAGATAAGCTATGAAAAAATCATGTTCCTCTGCCTCTTTCTGGTTAAATACTGTTTATAGATGGGTAAAAAGACTCTTTGCTAACTGTTAAATGACAATTAACTAAAGATTAAATAACTAACAATTTACCATCTATTAATGGTGGTTATTATAAAGTGTTACCGAAAAGATATGTTAGCATTTCCATAATTTGATATTAGAAGGGAAGGGATGCAGCTGCTTTCACAACTAGCCTACCAATGCTTAAAATCATCCCAAGCTAATGTTTGATGCACATAATTTATTGCGTGGTTTTCCTAACCCCCATAAATAGATTATCACGGTGGAATAGTTAGTAGGCTATAGCATGCTATGCCACTTTCATCAAAACCTATTACAAGCTATAGCAATGTCATGTCATTAAATACGATAAACAGTGACTCTGGAACAGATCTGCGTCTTCCTTATCCCGTTAAAAAAACATATTACAGCAAAAGAAAAGTTGCACTAACTGTTCGTTACCAGCAGCGTTTGCTGTCAGGCAGGTAACGTTAGCTAACATAAACATATTTTTGCTAGCCTACCTGCTGCAAAATTACACCATTTGTACAAGACAAGTAGAACTATTTTATCCAGTGTAATTTATCACCTACCACTATCTTGTTTTTCTTTTTCTTTTCTGGCTTCCTGAAGCATAATTCCGCTTCATTATGACTACCGAGGAGGTTTTGTATTTTGCCGGCCGCAGAGATCGCGTGGTTGGCTGGCTGCTGTCAGCGAGAGGGGCCCTCTTGAGGGGTATCCCGATAACAGTGTCATTGCACTTTACTGCATTGACTATCAAATGGGTGCTCACGCAGTTTGTCGTTGCATTTTATTCTTAACCAGTCGTTGTCTTGGGGCCCCAGGCCAGCTCGGGGCCCCAAGCAATTGCTTGGTTTGACTGCCTTGTCGCGACGGGCCTGGGGAGCGAGACCCAAAGGCACTCGAGAAATCAGATTGTCACGAGTATCACATATTGCCACAGTAGCATCCTCTACCCCAGATATGACAAGGATTGCAAACACTGGTCTCCTACCACCACCTATACATTTTGAGAACAGATTTGAAGTATTAATGAATGTAAATGAGAAATCTCCAAACGTGATGAATGTGATCGAACACAGACTGAATAAGCCAGTAGCTAACACTGATGCTAACTGGCGCTCAAGGTCGAGCAGACAGCGGCACTCAGCTCAGAGCGCAGCCGAGCACACGACTCTGATAGTGGGTGACTCCATTATCAGAAACATTAGCACCAGGGATACAACTACGTGCTGCCTTCCACAAGCAACAACTTCTTCAAGAGCAGTCAGAACTCCTTAAGAAGGATTTCAATTAACTTTTTGAAACACTTAAAAAACTGAAAGTTAAAAGATTCATCAGTGGACCACTCCCAGCAAGAAGAACTAACAGATTTTCACGGTTGCTTGGGCTTAATACATGGCTCCAAAATACATGCAATACAAAAGGAGTGAACTTCATTGACAACTTCAATCTTTTCTGGAGTCAGAGGCAACTGTTTCAACAGGACGGCCACCACCCAAACAAACTTGGTTCAAGAGTGCTAAAGAACAATATCTACTTCTCCTTCAATCATCCTTCTGCAGTGTGTGCCAATCCACTCAACTGAATGGCACACACACACACCTGGATACAGTATGAATAACCACAGGACTTCATTTCAGTGCCTGATTGGACATGTGGTTGACACGTCACTCAAGGACAATGATAACACCACTCAGCCACAACAACTTCTGCTCCCGGACACAATCTCAGCTGAGCCCTGCCCACAGAGCTCACCACAGACAGACTGTGACATACTAGAACTGCTCCAAGATTCAGCACCCAAGGATGATTTTCTGGAAAACAGCCAGGGAAACCAGGACAGCATATTACAGCCTCCGATAACACCAGAGCAACATCCCCTCTCACCAGACACGCTATCCCTATCTCCAGCATCTCCACTTCTGTGCTTCTCAGAGAAAATGGAAAAACTGGTGTATGCTGGAACCAAATCTGCAAGCCCCCAGATATCAACCAAAAAATGGCAGGCCAGGGCTCACAACCCCCTCCATCTGCTCGAGGTGAACCAAAAACAACTGATACCAGCTCTCAGTGATATGTGTCGGGTCCCCGCTATGATAGCAGTAACTTTTTCAAATGTTTACAGAACAAGCGGGAACCCTGTGTGCCTCTATCTTTCTCTATTGCTGTTCGATTACATGATAGAAAGTCTAAGGCCTTCAAAAGCCGTACAGCACACCCATCTAATCTGGTGCAAATTACACGCCAAACTGCTGTGGGGACAAAGAGTAAGACTGTTAAGTTAGCACTTTTAAACATCCGCTCACTTAAAAGTAAATCACTTCTAGTCAATGACTTAATAACCACATACAACCTGGATTTTATGTTTCTAAATGAAACTTGGCTAGAAGACAACTGCAGTGCAACTGTCCTCAATGAAACATCCCCTCCTAACTTTACGGAGATGTTAGGAGAGGTTGGGGTGTAGCTGCTCTTTTTAAAGATGTCTATCAATGTAAGCAAATATCATTTGGTAATTACCCGTCTTTCGAATATCTGGGTATTGTGTTAAAAGGTGCTCCACACATTTGACTTATCATTGTTTACAGGCCTCCAACATTCTCTTCAGCCTTTGCTGAGGACTTTACAGAACTGTTATCAACCATTTCCTCAGAGTTTGATTGTTTTGCTATTGCTGGAGATTTTAACATTCACATTGATAATGCAGAAACCAATATGGCAAAATAAATCAAAACTGTTTTAAAAACTTTTGATCTGACTCAGCATGTACATGGACCGACACACAATCATGGACACACTCTAGATTTACTTATCAGTAGGGTCTAAACATTTCATCGATTGTTATTAAGGATGTAGCACTTTCTGATAATTTCTGTATTTTCTTTGATATATTGATCTCTCCTGCCATTGAAGCTAGATCTGTGTCTGCCAAGAAGAGATGCTTAAACGAGAACACTAGTGTACTATTTATGAAGGCTATATCTTTAACACCAAGTATATCTGCTGACTCTGTTGATTTTCTCCTTGATTCTTTTAACTCAAAAGTTAAAGGTGTAATTGATGACAAAAAGCACCTTGAAGAAACTCAACAGCAGTGCAAAATATGAAAAGTCAATGCAGAAAAACAGAGCGCATGGCGAAAGACAAAACTTGTAGTCCATTATAACATCTACAAAGACACCATCCATGCTTTCAATATGGAACTAGGCAAAGCTAGACAGACTTTCTTCTCAAATATTATAAACAGCAACTTAAACAACACACGCACACTTTTTGCTACTGTAGAGAGATTAATAAACCCCCCGAGCCAGATTCCCAGTGAAATGCTCTCAGACAGCAAGTGCAGTGAGTTCGCTTCTTTCTTCTCTGAGAAAATCAATAATATCAGAAAGGTGATCAGCACATCCTTGAGTTGCACTGGGGTCAGACAGATCAGACCACAACCTGAGAAAATAGTCACTATGTCTGATTTCGAAGAAATTGATGGCAAAATTTTGGAAGAAACCGTACAGCACCTTAAAACATCAACCTGGCCCTTGACGCACTTCCCACATCTTTCTTCAAAAGAGTGTTAAACAGCTTAGAAGCAGATCTCCTAGAAGTGGTAAATGCCTCACTTCTCTCTGGAGTTTTCCAAACTCCCTGAAAACTGCAGTTGTCAAACCCCTCCTGAAAAAGAGCAATCTGGATAAGACTATATTAAAGGGTTAGTTCACCCAAAAATGAAAATAATGTCATTAATGACTCACTCTCATGTCGTTCTAAGCCCGTAAGACCTCCGTTCATCTTCGGAACACAGTTTAAGATATTTTAGATTTAGTCCGAGAGCGTTCTGTCCGTCCATTGAAGCTGTATATACAGTATACTGTCGATGTCCATAAAGGTAATATAAACATCATCAAAGTAGTCCATGTGACATCAGTGGGTTAGTTAGAAGTTTTTGAAGCATCGAAAATACTTTTTGGTCCAAAAATAACACAAAATAAGACTTTATTCAGCATTGTATTCTCTCCCGGGTCTGTTGTCAATCCTTCACAGTTACGCTGATGGCGTAAGACGCTGATGACGTGTTATCTGGTGCGCCCGAGCTTCATTAATAGACTGAGGGAGACGCACGCTGTAAAAGTGTCTCATCCGCGACATGCACATTTACGCACCATTAAAAAAATGATATCCACGCAAACAATGTAGAATAGCTTGAATATAGCGTGCGTCTCCCTCAGACTGTAAACGAAGCTCGGGCGCACCAGATAACACGTCATCAGCGTCTTCCGTCAGCAGCGTCACTGCGGAGTCCTGAACGCAGATTCACAACAGACCCGGGAGAGAATACAATGCTGAATAAAGTCTTATTTTGTGTTATTTTTGGACCAAAAAGTATTTTCGATGCTTCAAAAACTTCTAACTAACCCACTGATGTCACAAGGACTACTTTGATGATGTTTATATTACCTTTATGGACATGGACAGTATACTGTATATACAGCTTCAATGGAGGGACAGAAATCTCTCGGACTAAATCTAAAATATCTTAAACTGTGTTCCGAAGATGAACGGAGGTTTTACGGGCTTAGAACGACATGAGGGTGAGTCATTAATGACATTATTTTCATTTTTGGGTGAACTAACCCTTTAAGCAACTATAGACCCATCTCAAATCTTCCTTTCATAGGCAAGATCATTGAAAAAGTTGTCTTCAATCAGCTTAACAAATTCTTAAGCTCAGATGGATACTTTGACAATTTTCAATCTGGTTTCCGGTCGCATCACACCACAGAGACAGCGCTCATAAAGATAATTAACGATATTCGCTTAAATACTGATAAAGGCAAATTATCAGTGCTGGTACTACTCGACCTCAGTGCTGCATTTGACACTGTCTATCACAACATACTTCTTGACAGGCTGGAAAAATTGTGGGGCTTTCTGGGATAGTCCTAAAACGGTTCAGGTCATACTTAGAAGGAGAGGTTATTATGTGAGTATAGGAGACCGTAAACAGTTGGACGTGCCAAAACTTTCTTCAGTTAAACAACTTAGACAAAACTGAAGTCATTGCGTTTGGAAACAAAGATGAAGTTCTCAAGGTGAACGCATACCTTCACTCTAGAGGTCAAACAACTAAAGATCAAGTCAGGAATCTTGGTGTGTCTCTAGAGTCAGACCTTAGCTTCAGTAGTCATGTCAAATCAATAACTAAATCAGCATATTATCATCTGAAAAATATTGCAAGAATTAGATGCTTTGTTTCCAGTCATGACTTAGAGAAACTTGTGCACGCTTTCATCACCAGCAGGGTGGATTATTGTAATGGACTCCTTACTGGCCTTCCCAAAAAGACCATAAGACAGTTGCAGCTCGTTCAGAACGCTGCCGCCAGGATTCTGAGCAGAACCAGAAAATATGAACACATCACACCAGTCCTCAGGTCTTTACACTGGCTCCCAGTTACATTTAGGATTGATTTTAAAGTATTATTTCTGGTATATAAATCATTGAATGGCCTAGGACCTCAATATATTCAAGATATACTCACTGAATATAAACCTAACAGATCCCTCAGATCATTAGGATCACATCAGCTAGAAATACCAAGGGTTCACTCTAAGCAAGGAGAGTCCGCTTTTAGCTATTATGCCAGCCACAGCTGGAACCAGCTTCCAGAAGAGATCAGGTGTGCTCCTACAGTAACCACATTCAAAACCAGACTCAAAACACATCTGTTTAGCTTTGCATTTACTGAATGAGCACTGTGCCAATGTTCGTCCGACTGTTTGTACTGTATTTTATTTTATTTTTTTTCTAAACTGTTTTAATTATTCTTATTTCTTTTGATTATTTTAATTTCTCTACTTTAAACTGTTTTAAGTATTCTTATTTCTTTTGATTATTAAAATTTCTTCTATGTAAAGCACTTTGAATTACCATTGTGTATGAAATGTGCTATATAAATAAATTTGCCTTGCATTGCCTAATTAGTGCCCCGAGCACTCCAATTCAAACGGCCATTTGACTGAAAACGAAAATACGGTCAAACTTAAAAGTGGCCTTTCCATTCTAATTATGCTTTTAAACTAAAGTTATAACTCGGTTAGATACACAAAAAGACCCTAGGTTGCATTTTGGCGAGAGTTACCCTTTAATAAAATTAGTAAGAAACGTCACAACTCAATGTAGTTTTGTATGACTGTTCAGTAGTTACTTGGTTATTTTTCTTGAACCTTAATTAGTAGATAATTAGTAGTAGTTCTTCAGGAGCTATGACATAATTCATTAGTTATTGATTAACTAACTGTTACTTAAAAAAAATAAAATTCTATTAGTTAACACATCTTGCTTAGTTGTTCCAATAGTGAAGAAGTAGTGAAGACGTTCGCCAGCTGTGGAGCTGTACGTGATGCACTAGTTTATGATCGAATCAGTGAAAAAAAAAATGCATGAGCGTGGTTTCTCGAGGGAGAAATCGCAGCTCATATGCAAACTTAAAGGGGGGGTAAAATACTTAGTCTCAGTCAATCTCATGTTAATCTTGAGTACCTATAGAGTAATAGTGCGTCCTTCATATCTCCAAAAAGTCTTTAGTTTCATCATATTTATAAAATTAAAATACAGCTTTCCGATTCTATCCGGAAAAAGCCGAGGTCCTTGATTCTGGGCGTGGGCGGAGCTATAGAGTCAAGCGGGAGCATCCACAACATACAAACTGCATCCACTGTTCCAGTAACACTGGGTTCTTTGGGAAGCTGAACAAGGTAAACTTTCCCTCACATCCCAAAACACACTTTTTTGGAGACATTCTTGACATCAACCATTCCTATTTAGCGCTGCTGATGATGATTTCCGGTAGTAGCGCGTCGATGAGCGCGGCCTTTCTCTCCTCTGGTCGACGTGTGCGTGAACGCGCTTTTCCGAGAGCAATGCTCATATAAGGAGTTCCACTCTGGTCTACGTCATTAGATCTACGATAGAAAAAAACCAGCCGAAACGTGTTGCAACCCGGAAGTATGATTTTCAGCACAGAAATTCTCTGTTATTCGTTCAAAATAACTTTTCAAACTTTGGCCATTATTAGCATGAGAATCCATCTCTTTAACACTGTAAACAACTCTGAATACATGAAACACCATTGTACCCCCCCTTTAAGACGCTGCTGAGACATTACATGTCACATCGATGTCACGTGTCTTTACGGGATCTTTACGGGATGTGTGTGAACGCACACACATATTCCGGAAAATCACTGGCAGTGTGAACCAAAATCAAACGATCCGTCTATTTTCTGGAATCTCTGTGTGAATATGGCTTTTGTTACAAGTAAGAAACAGTATTCTAAAGTGTTACTGCCAATAATGCTGTCTGTCAGTTAATCAAAGAACAAAGTTAACAGAGAAAACCACTCACTGCTCATGACTAAATAACTTTTTTAACTTTTAACTACGTTTCTGGGCGTGGTGTGGAACTCAGATACAATGTGGGCACATATGTCTCCGCGTGTATCGAGTCCATCTGGGCCATGGCATCCGGGATAAAGCTAGGCCAGGCCATCACTGTAAAGCAATTTCTAAGACTGCTGGGCCTCATGGCAGCTGTGTCCAACATAATACCTTTTGGACCTTCTACACATGAGGCTCCTTCAGTGGTGGCTGATAGCCAAGGGGATTTCCCCAAGGGGGAATCCGTTCCGAACAATCAGGGTTACGCGCCGATGCCTTCGTTTCCCTAATTAATATGGAAGAAACCTTGGTTCCTGTCCCAAGGGCCAGTGTTAGCAGCGTCATGTCGCCGGAAAACCGTTTCGACAGGCTGGCGTTCGACAGGCTTCACTGGCGTGGGCGCGGTCATGGATGGCCGCTTTGCCAGGGGTCTGTGGCAGAACCATCAACATGTTTGGCATATATTTTGCCTAGAGATGTTGGCTGTGTTCAGGGCTCCGAGGAGCTTCCTCCCAGACATCAATTTATCTGAACCGACAAGGGGGACTCAGATCGTGCCCTCTATCCAGACTGGCGCATCAGATTAATCTATGGTCCCAGGGGAAATTATTATCTATTAGAGCAATATATGTCCCGAGGGTTCAGAATCAGGGAGCAGACATCCTGTCGAGGCAGGGGCTGAGGCCCGGGGAATGGAGACTTCACCCAGAGGTGGTGAAGTTGATATGGCAGAGGGTTGGACCAATGGAAGTGGATCTGTTTGCGTCTCGAGAGACGTCCCACTGTCCACTTTGGTTCTCCCTCACTCATCCAGCCCCACTGGGGTTGGATGCCATGGTACAGGCTTGGCTGAGGCTTCGCCTGTATGCTTTTCCCCCGATCGCTCTGCTCCGGGAGTCCTGGAGAGGGTCCGTCAGGAGGGCATCAGTCTTCTTCTGATAGCCCCGTTGTGGCCGGCCCTAGTATGGTTTTCAGACATATTTTCACTTCTGATAGCTCCGCCGTGGCAGATTCCTCTGAGGAGGGATCTGTTGTCTCAGGCGGAGGGCACAATATTCCACCCTTGCCCGGAGCTGTGGAAATTGTGGGTCTGGCCCCTGAGGGGGTCCAGTACCTAGATGCCGGTCTATCAGCTGGGATTGTCAAAACCATACTTAGCTCTAGGGCTCCGTCTACTATGAGATTATATGGCCTCAAGTGGTAGGTTTTTCCACTTGGAGTAGAGAACATGAGTTAGATCCAGTTAACTGCCCAGTGGCTTCAGTTCTGGAGTTTCTTCAAGATCGTTTCTCTGCGGGCCTCTCCCCGTCCACACTTAAGGTGTACGTGGCTGCCAGTTCGGCGGTCCATGCACCACTGAGTGATGGGCCTTTGGGGAGGCACCAACGGGTCATACTATTTCTCCATGGTACATGGAGGTCAGGTCCTTCCTGGGACCTGGTGGTGGTTCTCGAAGGGCTATCCCTGGCTCCCTTCGAATTCCTCCAGTCGGCTTCGCCTAGGACCTCACGTTCAAGATAGCCTTTCTCTTAGCTGTTTCTTAAAATTATTAAGAGAGTGGGAGATCTCCAAGCCCTGGCACTAACGCCAGCTTGCTTGGGGTTTTGCCCCCGGCAGAGTTAAGGCCATCCTGCACCCGAGACCCAGCTATGTGCCTTAAGTGCATTCTAACATGGCTAGGTCCATGGTCCTGCGAGCATCTCATCCTCCACCTCATGTGTCGGCAGAAGAAGAGAGGTTCCTTTGCTCTGCCAGTCAGGGTTCCGAGTATTTACCTTGAGGGGTCCTCTTCTTCGAGGAGGTCGGACCTACTGTTAGTGTGTTTTGGGTCACCTAATAAGGGGCTCCCGGCATCCAAACAAACCATAAGTAGGCCTACAAGGTGCGCAATTTGCCTTCACCTTTGGCCGTAAGGGCTCATTTTAACAGAGGCATGGCGTCCTCTAGGGCCCTCCGTTCGGGAGTGCCCCTCCAGGAGATCTGTGAGGCAGCCGGTTGGGCTACCCTGCACACTTTCATCAGGTTTTATTGTCTTCACCTCCTTAGTGCGTCTGGCGCACGAGTGCTCTCGTCCTAGCTTAAGTGCCTGAGATCAGCTTCACTCTAGGACAGGCTTCTTCGGTGCGTGGCCTAGTGGGTATTCGTTTCCCCAAAGAGTCGTTTTCAACGACGCAGTGCGAGTTCCCTACGAAAGGGAACGTCTCGGGTTACGACTGTAACCCTTGTTCCCTGAGGAGGGAACGAGACACTGCGTCGTCTTGCCACGCCCCTTAACGCCTGGGAGCGGCTTGCTTCATCGCGAGGCTAATGTGTGTGTGCGCCGGCGACACTTTTATGCATCCGGTTATGCCGTCACATGTTACGTCACGACGCAACACCAATCAGGATTGGATTAGTTTCATTCATACTTCAGAGGCGTACGCTTAGGAGCGTCCCCAAAGAGTCGTTTTCAACGACGCAGTGTCTCGTTCCCTCCTCAGGGAAAAAGGGTTACAGTCGTAACCCGAGACGTTAATACACGGAAAAAAATTGTTTGCCAAAGTTTTCTTTAAACAAAGTCTGAAAAGTTACTTCCGGGTCTGGAATGGTTCTTTTTCTGATGACATAGGCTTGATGACTTGGGTTGGTTAAACGCTTAACCACTCCCCTCAAACCGTTACTCTGCTATGGGCGAGAGATGGAGAGGAGGAGCGCTAAAGTAAAACCCTACCCTCTGTTCAATATTCTGTTTCACTCGGAAATGCGTCACAACACTTGAGAAAAGTCGTTTGCAACTTCCGGTTCACGCGACTTTAAGCGTTTCTACTTCACATTTTCAGCAGCGGAGAGGCTGTGGGTCCCCACTAAAGAAAAACTAAAAAAACTAAATATATATGAACTTTTTAATCAAAATAAATTAACATCATCATCATTTTTTTTACTTAACTGCACATATATGCCAACAACAAAATAAAGTTGACGTGTAAAACGGAATTTCCACATCAGGGTTATTACAGTGCTACAAAACAGTGTGTGTGTGTGTGTGTGTGTGTGTGTGTGTGTGTGTGTGTGTGTGTGTGTGTGTGTGTGTGTGTGTGTGTGTGTGTGTAAGCTTCTAAAAATAAATTGAAATACACCAGTATTCCTGTAATTCTTTTGTCTTTTATGAATTTAATAAACAACTCGTCTATTCTGTCCAAACACACCACGTCATCTACGTCAGGTGACTGTAAATGCACAAAAACTGTTTCCATTGCAGTTTTGCGAAATATTTATTTTTTGAATTGCCTGAAAAACCACCTCATGCAAATGTAAAAAATTTTTTTTAGATAAATGGGAGTTATTGCGAAATTGACCTGTTTCCATTGAGCCGATTTTCGATTCGCAATTTCAATTTGCGCAATTTGAAGGGTATTGAAACGCGGATGACAGACACCACAAAGTTGCATAGTAAAAGAAAATTTGGTTTTCAAAAAACGAAAGAGAGAAAAGAGAGAGAGGAAAGACTAAAGAAAGGGTGTCAATCTGTTAAAGAATTACAGGAATACTGGATTCTAAACCTCAAAGAAATGCCACAATCAAGACCTCGAAGCAGAAATGAGGGAGAAACACCCAGAAACTCCTCACATCTGCCGCTCACAGTATAAGAGTCTTTCCTTGCCATTGATGCTTGAATAAAACGCCTACGTCTCCTTCCGTTAATAATAATAATGTCTAGTGCGGTGGCTGGGATATATAAACCTACCAACGTCCGTTGGCATGATTTTTTAAATGACTTTTCCCGAGAGGAAAATGACGTTTTAGTTTATATACTGTCTATGGTTTTAGTCAATAGAAACGCGGCTACTGATGATGAGTGCGCTAAGGCAGGACCAAACCATTTCATGCAGATACAGGGGGGTGGATGTTTACTTTTTGGTCAATGAGGATATTTAACTTTGATTTCCAAAATAAGTGCAATCAAAGACATCATTAATTTAATTACTATTTGAAATATACTCAATGATGATGAATTATATAGTGTATAATATAATATTTTTTTTTAATTACTTTTTACCTATTTGTTGGGGCCCCTGTCAGTCAGGGGCCCTTGGAATCGTCCTAACTTTTCCCCCCTATACGGCGCCCCTGGTCACAGCACAGGACTATACTGAGAAAAAAGGCTTGTGTGTCCAACGGCGAACAAAATAAATATTACATGATAAATAAGGTTTAGTCTTGTATAATCTTGTTTAACATTATGTAATCTATCGAAACAGGTTTGCAGCAACAGTCACATAACAGAGCAGATTTCATATTAAATAGATGAGTGAACTGCAGTAAATAAATGCGACAAAACATGCAATTGATTTGACAGTTGAATGCAATATAATTTTAAAAAATGGTAACACTTTATTTTGATGGTCCCTATTGAACATTCTGTTAACATCAGTAACTGTGCAAATACATGTCAACTAACTCTCATTAGAGTATTAGTAGACTGTCTGCTTAATATCTGCAAACTCTTTATTGTGATGCTCCTCCAACAGACACTCTATGCCAACATGCCAACTTATTCTAACCCTAACCCTACCAGTCTACTAATGCTCAACTAACACTCTAATGATAGTTAGTAGACATGAAGGGGCAATGTTACTTAGGCAACAGAATGTGTTAAAAGGACCATCCAAATAAAGTGAAACCAAAAAATTATGCAGACAGTCATTACATATTTAAAACAGTAACTAATATCCTATACTAAATCTAAACTAATCTTGACAAACTACATATCATTTGAAAGATTATAATCTCTAGGTCTCTTACGAGAGGTTCTCTCGTACTGCGTGATAGCATTACGCTGCGGATAAAGTCATCTTTTCTCGAGATATGAAGCCAAAAAGTTATCCTTAATTTTTGTATTTATAGTCAACGCAGTGCAGCAGCAGGCAGACCTAGAGCAGGCTGTCTAGCGCGCTCATTGGCTGCCATGCAGCAACTGCTGCAGCCAACCACTGAGCCTTGCGTGACGTCACGCCCTCACGCGTCATAGCCCGCCAGAATGGGGGTGGCTTAGTGTATAAAAGGAATATCTCTTCAGAGAAGCTCTACGCGTCGCTGGACTCTATCCGGCGTCAATAACCTGTTATATCCTTTTATATCTTGATATACTGTATTATCCTCTCCGTGCGTTAGCCGCTGCAACGCACGTGTCTAAAAGAGCACGAGGCGTTTGTTTCAAAATGCCTCGTTTTTCCTGCGGCTCTTGCAGAGCCCCGCTCAGCGACGGAGACCGCCATGTCATCTGCGCTCTCTGCCTGGGACGAGACCACGCAGTCCTCGCTCTGTCTTCGGGTGGCTGCGCCCACTGCAACGAGATGTCGATGTCGACCCTGCGGGCCGTGTTCGACGCCGAAGCTGTCACTCCGCCTGTCTCCAGCGGGCCGCGTAAGAAGAAGCGCCGCTCCCAGAGACTTCAGGAGTCCGATGTAACCCGCGAACGCTCACCGGAACCCTTCCCTTGAGCCTCGCCTTCCACGTCACTGCCCCCCTCTGCAAGCCCGCCATCCGCGAGATGGCGCTCAAAGTCTAGACGTTCCCGTCTAAGGACTGCAGGACCACGTCAGCTCTCGTCAGCCGCGCTTTCTCCGCCGCTGGACAGGCTGCTTCCACCCTGCACTCGATGGCAATCCTACAGATCCTCCAGGCTGATCTCCTCCGCCAAATGGACGAGAAGGACCCGGTACCAGACTGTCGTCACGGACCTGACGTGCTCTGCAGCCCTGCAGCCCTGGTTAGCCCTAACCAGCTCTGCAGCCCTGGTTAGCGGCCAAATGGTACCAGCTGGGAGTGACAATGGGAGTCGTCTCGCACCGAAAAGTGATCTTGACGGACGCATCCAACCTAGGTTGGGGTGCTTTGTTCGAGGGCAGACCGGTCTATGGCCTCTGGTCAGACCAGGAGGAAAGCCTTCACATAAACTGTCTAGAAATTATATCGGTTGAGAACGCATTGAAACACTTCCTCCCCCTGCAGGGCCACCACGTATTGGTCCACACGGACAACATGTCTGTGGTGTCCTACGTGAACCGCCAGGGCGGTGTCAGATCCAGAACTCTCTGCGCTCTGGCGGAACGCCTTCTCGACTCACTGCGCTCGCTCAGAGCCGCGCATGTGCCGGGCCACCTGAACGATGGCCCAGACCAACTGTCCAGAGACAAGGTTCCCCCGGGGGAATGGTCCTTGCACCCGCAGACAGTCCAGTCGAACTTTTTGCGTCAAAAGACAACGCTCATTGCCCAAGGTTCTTTTCGAAGAACGAGGCCTTCAGGCGCTCGGAGCAGCTCTTTGTTTCGTTTGGTGAGCGCACCAAGGGTCCTGCCGCCTCGAAACACAGCCTGTCCAGATGGATAGTGCACGCTATTGCGGCAGCTTATGCGTCTAAAGACCTGCAGTGCCCTCTGGGTATCAGGGCTCATTCCACTAGAGGCATGGCCTCGTCGTGGGCTTGGTCCAGCGGGATTTCTATTCAGGACATTTGTACAGCGGCAGGCTGGGCCTCCCCCTCTACATTTGTTAGGTTCTATAACCTGAAAGTTCCCGCCTTGCAGGCTAGACTTCTGTCAGTCTAAAGTCTCGATTCAACTCTCCTGGTTGAGCTGCACTATAAGGGTTGATAAAATCCAGTACAGACCGGCTGTGCCGCTCTATATATCCCCTACTGTGTGCTTATGTACATATGCGGGCCATACACATACTACTCTGTTGGCCGCTTTTTCCCCACTTAGCGGTGTCCCCCTGGTTGTTTTCCCCCTGAGACTTATGCAGTGGATGCTGGGTGCGCACGGCGTTGACAAGGGGTTCCCGCAGCGTAATGCTATTACGTAGTACGAGAGAACCTCTCGTAAGAGAACGTACTCGGTTACCTAATGTAACCTCGGTTCTCTCTAGAAGAGGGAACGAGTACTGCGTAACCTGCCGTGATCGCACCCCGAGCTCATTTAGCTTCAGTCGATGAAAACCAGGTTTGCAGCCCCTGAGCCCTTCCTTTTATACGCTAAGCCACACCCATTCTGTCGAGCTATGACGCGTGAGGGCTCAAAACGCCCTCATTGAGCGTGACGTCACGCAAGGCTCAGTGGTTGGCTGCAGCAGTTGCCGCACGGCAGCCCATGAGCGCGCTAGACAGCCTGCTCTTGGTCTGCCTGTTGCTGCACTGCGTTGACAATAAATACAAAAATTAAGGATAATTTTTTGGCTTCATATCTCGAGAAAATATTACTTTACCCGCAGCGTAATGCTATTACGCAGTAGGCCTACTCGTTCCCTCTTCTAGAGAGAACCGAGGTTACATTAGGTAACCGAGTACGTTTTCATATTTGGTGACTGATTTTCAAATAAATTACAGAGGAGCCATAATTTATCAATTTGCAACAAGAATATTTTCATACACCCAAGGCGTGTTCAGACCTTTATTTTGAAATAGCGATGAACATGAAAAATCATGAAAGAATAGTAGAAACCAGAAAGAGTTCAAAAGATAACATGCATTCAATTATTTTAGAAAAAAGGGTCTGAAAATGTTTTAAATATTAAGAAAAAAATAATAGATTCACCATGTGGCAGCGAACTATAACGCACAGTGTTCTTTTTAGGTGTTTAATAGAGGTTGAATTCATATCAAAATCCGCCAAACTTCCCATACTACTACTTCATAAATTGTATGAAATTTGTAGAAATATATGGTTCAAATTACTCAAACCACATATGGAAATGGAGGCACCCTTATAAAGTGTGGGCAGTAATGGAGTCTGGTTGTCACCTAGTGGAAAAGTTTGGTACAGCGCCCAAACAAAATCTTAGTGAAAGCTCATTTTTTGAGATATAATGTACATTTTCATAAACTCAAACTTCTATAACTTACTTTATTTCACTTCTACAAAAATCGGCCAAATGTCTTCTTTAAAAAGAGACCAATCTTACGTCTATTTTCCAAAACATTCTTGAATTACAACCATTTAAGTTCGTAATGTACATTTTCGTGACTATTAAAAAAGGAGGGGGGGGGGGGGGTGACACTTAAGGGGTTAATAAATTGGAATTCATATGCATTCGTAAGTATGTAAAGTTGTTTATATGTAAATAATTTACGATTTAAAGCTTTCAAGTAAATGTATGTTAGGTTGAACCACACTTTACGTAAAAATACACACATATTAAAAGTGGTCTCTGAACTGTCAAGCTCCTTGAGACTATTACATCTGTTATTTACCATTTATGGAAGGTGGTTCATAAAAGTATATGGGTTTACAAAGGACTTTGAAACACCCATAAATCTTAATGAGGTTCTGAGAATGAAGGGAAAAAAATCCCAATTCTTTAATGGCATTATGGGATGTGAGTTCATACAATACATTACCAAAGGTCACTGCTGCATAAGCTATTGTTTAGTTATCTTATCTACCAGCTCATATTGCCAGACTAGTATGACCTGATCCGACATTTTTTCCATAAGAACTTGTCACTTTGCTGAAACTACAACCTTTCTGACATTTTTTATAAAAACATTTTATGAAAGATATTATTGTAGTTTTGCTGTGCTTCTACAGCTTATTTACAGATCTAAACTCAGCGAGTAAGTAGATGGACTGAGACTTGTTTCCTGCCCAATCACAGTGTTGCAAGGAGTGGCCCTGATTCAATCTATAAAACCACAGCGTTTAGATGTAAATGAACAGTGTCCAAACCTGAAGGGGACAAATCATTCTGGAGTAATATAGTGGGGGAAAAGGTATGTTGCTTATATTAGAAACATTTCTGTCAATTCTGTCTTCCATACCAACATTTAGATATCATCATTATTTGTAATGGCTGCTAGGTGAATGAGTGAACACAATAAAACCACACTGGTTTTCAGACAAAAGTAAAATATATAACTAATGTATATTTTAACCACACCATCGAACTGTGTTCCTGGGACACCAGTATTTTTTTCATATATTAGGTGAGTCCAAGCTGTCACATGTGTGTTAAATGCTGTACTATTATATAATTAAATTAATTCATAGCTTGGTGAAAATACTCAAAAGCTTTAAAAAGAGTATATATTAAAACACACTCTCAGAAAAAGGGTACAAAAGCGGTCACTTTCAAAAGGTACATCATACCATTAAGGTACATTTTACCCCTTAAGGGTGCATATTAGTGTTGAAATAGTAGTATATATTAATATCTTTTTTCTCTGACAGTGTATAGCCTACCGGTACATATAAAATAAAATAAAATAAAATAAAATAAAATAATGAATATGAAATATAATTATGACATACAATGTTAGTCAGTATTCAATTGTAGAAATGCATGCTGTAACTGAACATTTCTACAGATTTCATGTTTTCTTTGCAGATATCCAAGTGAATATCCTGAGAAGCTGCATTAGGGTAACTATGTTGTCTTTTGTAAATAAAACATATTGTTGCTTCATTTACAACAGCCTAATATTTCTTAAGACGTCAATAGTTCTGTCTGATTGTGCAGGGCTCGAATTTCATTGAGGGATTGCGGGTATTGTGCATAATTTTAATAATTCCCACAGGTCTCCCGCTTCTATTGTGGGAAATTCCTGCAAATATTGTATGAGTATTGCTTGTATGAGTAAATTAATCCACAACAATTTTTAAAAACTTTCTGCCAGACCACAATTTCACAAACAGCGTGAGTGATTCAGTGGTGTCTTTTCTCTCTCTCTCTCCCTCCCTCCCTCTCAAAATGCGCAAAATTTCGGTCTTGGTGTGTATCCTCATAAACAGTCGGTTATGTCTTAAACGCATGTGACAGTATAATGAAAACATTATAATGGATCCATGCACTAGCTCTTAAGTGACAGCAGCCTAACAACGTGTCCTAAATAGACGCAATGCGATACGATTCCAGCGTCAAATGTGTCTGTCCACACCAGAAGCAAAGCGACTATAATGGGACACAATAAAAACAAATAAAAAATAACAGCCAATCAGAAGAGCGGGTGGGTAGGCTCAAGCTCCTGGCACTCGTAAGGAAATTAATGAGTAGCCTACATAATCAAATTCATTAATATTTCACTATTTTAACATTATTAAAAATACATACCGAGTTGCTGAAACAATCGCTGTCATAGAAAACACTTGTCTGTTACCAATGAGTTGAACTGCAGTTTGAATGTTCTTGTTCACTTTTATTTATTTTGAAGACCTGAGGTGAATTGTTGGTTTTAGTAAGACTATAAAACAGGGTATCTGCACATTTTTTAAAGTCAAATTTAAGGCTTTTTAAGACCTTTTTAAGACCTGAAGAAATCAAAATTAATACCGTACATTAGGGGTTTGCAATATTAACAAAAATATATCTCGATATTTTCAAAGTTTTGTTGATAATAATTAGTTAATATTTTACTGATTTTGTACTGGTACCATGGCTGGTTTAGGCCTGTTGTTGACAGCAGACTCACAAAGATATTCATATTTAACATATTCTATCTATGCAGTGGTCAGTTAACAGTAGTGACTGAAATAAAAAAAAAATATTAAGGGGCAATATTTGCCACCATAAATTGATTTCCAGGGGCATTTTCACCTAAATATGGAAATTATTTCTAAACGTATTTAGAGGTATGCATC